>JARJDV010009178.1:0-77750 GCA_030264675.1 Anaulacaspis nigra
CTCTGGAATTATTATTAAGGATATTCCGTTATCCTTTTTATCTTAGCGCTACAATGTATGACAATTTTCAAGTCATTTACTCAACTATTCATGCAGAACGAATTGGTTTCACATGATCTTCGTCCTTCCGGTACAACGACGAAGTGCATTCAGGACCATCAACATGGATATCTCTTTCTCTCACGGCCCATTTAACATACCAGGAAGCGCCGTTGTACTATGCGATCATGTTACATGCATGCAATCTAATGCCAGATTAGCTCCCAAAACTCAAACTCAATTACAGTTTAATTCACTCAGATTCCATCCGCTCGTTCTAGTAGAATTTCGTATTACAACGTTAATTGCACCCAACCGAACGAAACAAAACTTTTCCATATCCATTGACGTAGAAAATCTACTGTTCGCATGCAATTCCCAGTCGTACGTATTTATCATAATTCCATACCCGTACTATTATAATATCGCAAAATTTCATGTATGCCAAGTATTCGTGAAAATTTGCTTCAATTCATTCCGAATTGTTTCAAGCGTTATTAATTTGAGCTCATCCAAAATTCGAATTAAATTAAATGCTCGCGGTAGGCTTATCTCAAATATTATTAACATTATATTTAAGATTATCTGGCGTGCTTTAGCAAGGGTGTCTGGACCGGATTATATAATAATTTACTTCGACAGAATATTTTGAATTGCCATATTATTTTCCGGTATTATGCAAAATTATGCTAATTATATTAAATTGGGATTGCGTGTGCTTAATCAGCATACTTTATATAAACTTGTAAATTATTCGTTACATCAAAAAATTGTCTTGCGTATAGTAGGTATGTAAATCTGTTGCTGAATGCACATTCTGACGGTTCACCAATGAACGGTGTGTACACGTTACGTAATAGACTCCATAAATATTTGTATACGTATATTGTACACGTTCCTGCTTCCGTATTACAACCCCATCCTGCACATGCAGTTGCAGTTTAGCACAATGCTATAATATATCACGAGCTAGTTTATTGTTCTTATGCTATAACGCGCTTGCTTACCAGTCAGATTAACTTCAAGGCTAATATCATAGCAAAACGTGCTGATTTAAAGAACAACCTCATCTTGAAGTAAGAAGAAAGGAGAAGAATTACAGTATTTTCTGCACTATAAGACGCTTGAACTAGAAAAATGGATTTAAATTTAGTGTGCGACTCTCCAAAAATTAAAGTTTAAGACAGCCAGAATACCGTGAGAATCACAAATTTACCCGTATTTATTGAGTTATGTTAGTTATGTTAACAACAAATGACAATAATACTCAGAAAATAATTTTAAGATTTTTGTAAATATCACCTTAAATAATCGCCTCAAGACATGTGTCTTATCGTTGAGTGCATCATCTAGGCATATAAATTTGATTAGATACTTATTACTAGTTATTATGAGATATTAAATGTCAGAACAGAATCCTATTAAATACTAAATTATGAGGTATTAAACAGAAAAGTTATCGATATCTAGAATTACTTGTATTTTACGATTAAAAACGGATAATATATTACACTTGTGATTTACCCTCTATATCAAATATTTCATTTTCAACACCACACGTTAAAATCATCTAAAGAATGCACACGTTTGGTATGATCTCACCGTGCACTTAGCAATTGCGTGCGTACGTGCATTCTTCAGAAGCGAGCAAACAATCTCCTTTCGCCGGCGACTTCGAAGAAAACTTCCAAAGTGATTTGATCTACGAGTGACTGGCTCGAGTTACAAAGCGCATGATTTTAATCAATTTCAAGGTGTAAAAATAGACTTCAAAGTGTAGTCAAGTTTTTACGAAGTTGTTTTTTTGCTTGATGTACTTTTGTTCGAAAAAATTACACGCCCTAATGCTTTTTCTCAGAGGAAATGAATTAGCACCGAAAGGCTCTTTTCATGCTGGGATAATCCATTTCGTTTTTCTTAGCGCATTGGCGTCGGATGCATTTGGAATTGTACGAAGAAAATTAACTCTGCTCAAAAGTTTTCAATTAAACATGACGAGGGAGGGATTGAAGCTGTTAGGGATCATGTTTCAACATTCCCTTTCATTTCAGCACTCTGCCAGATGTGTTAATTCACATTTCGTTATTGTAATGAAATGTAAATTGTTAATTTGGTTTCAAGCAAAAAAAAATTATCGTTTTGAATCATTTATAAGAGAAAGGTTAAATGAGCTTTAGTGAGAGTGCCTATTCCTTAGTAAAACGAATAATACCTACACGTTAATAATAATCATTGTTTCGGTTTATGCAATTAATTTGCTGATTATTCTCCAATATTAATTAAATTCTGACCAAATTAATGTTTAATGCAAGAAACGATAATTTTATTCCAAATGATAATTACACTTCACAAACATATTTTCGCATGATTAATTATTGTTAAATAATGTGCCACTTACTGAAATGTTTGAATTTTAAATCAAAAATTTAAATGGCACGGCGCGTAGAAAGAAGTATTTGCAATTTAAATTTGTTATCTGACCTTGTTTCCATTGAATTTACGGTCGTATGTTTTATAGACAAATCAAATTCGTGGATTTCTTTTTGCCGGGCATGTTTGCCAAAGAATAATATCCTTATTTGTTTCAGATTGGCGTGTGGAAATCCTGGCAACGTGAAGGCCTGGACATTAAGGATATTGTCTGGCCCGGGAACAGCCACACGCCGCCACAGGGAGTCCCCGAGAAGTTTCATCTGAAGATCACCTTCCTCGAAGAGCCGCCGTACATTAAGCTCGCACCGCCCGATCCAGTCACTGGCAAATGCACAATGGACAGGGGTGTTTTATGTCGCATTGCCACGGAGGACGATATCACTGAGTAAGTCCCAATGCCAGTTGGCCTTCTTTTTTATCGCTTTTACTGCGCTATATTTGCGATCGAACGATTTCCACGCAAATCTACCGATTATTTTATCCTGGCATCTTTATATCGCATTAATTTATAGGATTTCCATAATTCCACAGCATTATTCTGCTAGTTTCGTGCACCTAACAACTGGTAATATTTCCAGGAATCGTGGGCTGCATTTCAAATCAATTTGGCAATGATTCTGAATTAAACTTTCATAAATGCAATTTAATATTAATTTTACCCAGTTTTCAAACCATACCGCGCATTATTCCCACATGCTCAAAGGATTTTATGTTCACAACCGAATTGGGTAACCATGGTCCATCGTAAATGTATTATGGTTACACTGTGAACTAACCAGAAACAATTACGTTGTTTGATTAATTAAGCGAAAAGATCAACTAGCGTGAATAACAAATGAAGGACCATTGATCATCAAATTAATCAAATTGTATATTCGGTTTGATAAAGTGCCTTACCACAGGGCAAGGGAGCAGAAAGTGACTCAATTTTGCAATTTTGCACTTTTGATTATACCTAATATTATACGTTTACGAAGCACAAAAGAAAATCAGTTAGCTATAAATGGTGCTTTGGTGGATTTATCGATTCCTCAGCTGATATATCCCTCATTTTTATTGAGCGTATAAATTTAGTAACCGGAAGCACATTTTGCTTATCACTACTTTAATCATCTAAATGTAAATTTAAGTCAACCAATAGAAAATTTTGAATTATTTGTTCAGTGTAAATCTAGGAACGCGTAATGAGATAAATTTCATATAAAATAAAAGCATCCAGAAATTCTTGAACATGAACGGTTTTATGATCGCACAGCGAGTGCACGTGGAGGGCACATTGTTTGCGTTTGTGTAACTAATGACGCTTTCAACTGCGAGATACGCGTTGAGATTCGAACATTTCGCAGTTCCCATCGTCGCCGCCGCCACCGCCATCGCCCATACAACTGCGTTCATTTAATTCTCTAGTAGGTGTCTGGATGAAAGAATATGCTTCGTATTCGCCATTGTCATCGTCATTGCATGTCGTCCGCGCACTTCGTTACCATAAAGTGTATGTGCAACGGACGTGCTCTCTCAGAAATACAGGAAAGTCATCGTTTCGGAAGTTTCCTGGTATGTGCGGCAGCGGTGACGGCAGTGGTGGCGGCAGGCGTGGTGTGGCGTTGGCTGCGTTAGCGTTCAGATCTTATCCTTTTGTGCGTGATAAACGCAACCGAAAACCGTGCGGGAGGCGGCCATGAATTTATCAGATCTAATGTGATTTACGGCATCGTCTAACAAGTCACACTTGTACGGAATACATGCAAAGCTAGAAATATTCGAATACGTATGTGGGCAGAACTGTGCGGTGAACTGAATGCGTTTATATGAATGAATAAATGCTCTATATTCCTGCTTCTTTGTATAGATCTAAATCATGTTAAATTTTGTTGAAAACTCGCTTCGAATACTTTTCTCTTGTGATAGCCCGATAAATAGCAACTTTATTTTATGTTTCCTCGCTTGCGAAAAGATGCTAAACCTAATAATAAGAACAAATGTCCTGGCTATAAAATAGTCCGGATTTAACCAGTTGTAAATCTCAAATGTAAACTTTGCAGTTCACGGGATTTATAATGGAAAAGGTGATTGAAAACTGAGAGATTAACGATTCAATTCAACGCATATCAAGTACGAGAATATCAGTTTTATCGACTCATGGAATACATACATTGTCCCGATAGGATTACCACTACTAGTATTGGAAGGAAATCTAATTTAAGTACTAGATTTCCATCCCTATATTTAAAAAGGATGCACGATGTGCACATGTGTAAATGTCAATATCGAATAACGCGTACGCGTTGTTGCGTTGTGCAACGTGGTGCATCGCGTTGAATAAAAGCAAACAAAAGGAAGGTTAAATGAAACTCAACCGAGTGAAATCGACCGTGACTATACGCAGTGGTTACCGCCACATGCGTACATACTTGAATCACTCGACTGCATATCATTTTTCATCGAGTTACATCGAGACTCGACGACAGAGATACAATGAATTTAATTAAATACTGGGTCAAATTCGTTCTACGAGAAAGAATATAGTTTATTTAGTTGGACTTAACTTATTGAAAAAGTGAAAATATATTAACGAGTAATCTAAGGAGTTGTCGCTGCAATCTTCCTCCGTTTTGGTGGGGAATGGAGAAAGGGAAATTAGAAGATTTAAGGTGAGCCAAGACCTTAATGCCGATCCGATTTCGCAATGGCGTGCCAAAGCTTTTAAGACCTTTAACAACGTTCTCGTGGCAGGACGAGTGTAATCCTGACGTTTAGGTTTTGGTTTTCGCCAGAAACGCCAGACGTATTATTGAAGCCCAATGTGGTCCGATTCAATTTCGCCCATGCTGGGATGACGACGGTCGGGAAACCTAGAAAAGCGGAGCAGGAAAAAACAGGACAGGTTTCATTTTTCTTCCGAGGCACATGTAAAGTAATTCAATATGGTGAAGCTACAGGATGTTTCTTGCCTCAAAGTTTCTTGTCAAACTATCAAGTATTGAAGGCCTAAACTTTAAATCTCATTTATCATCGGGATTTAAGAGCCGGAATATTAATTCTGAAATTTAAAGAGCAATTTACATCAAAGGATAATTAGTTCATGTTCTATCAGTAATCCTTCTCCATCATTCCAACGTGATTATACATGTGTGATATGGACATTAATTAGTGATTGGAATGCTCACCATATCCCTCAGTACAATATATCCTAAATTGCATTCCTATTCGAATGCATTGTCAGTGGCTTTTGAATGACATGCAAAACGCAATTAGACGAAAGCAATCAGTCGTTTAATTAAAAAATAAATAAAAACGTTTAAATCTCCTTCAACTTTTACACAAATTGTACAGCACATTATTCATTGGGAGTCAATTTAAATACGTAATCCTAGACCATAATTTCACATAATGGCTCGCAATTTTGGAATTGCCAAATTGCGAAAGAAGCGAAGCAAACAAAACAAGAATGAACAGACCCCAAACACACAACACATGTACAGACTATGATTATAACTCAAATGCAAATAGTAATACTATCTACATAGTTAAGTCGAGTCTGCATACTTATTGAACCAGAGAGAAAGGAAATATGGAATACAAAACTAGGGAACGAGATACGAAATGTACAAATATAGTAGGCAAAAGCATGCGTACGAAACCGAAGTTGCGTAAGTTGCGCGACCGGATTAATTCCGGAATACGTTTCGGGGGGGCGGCGGCTGCCGCGTGTGGCGCATCATGTGGCGCAACATCGTACCGTGCACTCCCGAAGCGAGGATCAATATGCGCGTTGTACAACAACCACTTTGCCAAACCACCAAACTGCAATAGTCAGAGATATACAACCCGAGTGTTTGCTTAGGAGATTATTTTAACATTTGCAAAGCGCAAAATGTAATTTTATAAAGAGCATAATATTTTTCACCACTTAACTATTTCTGCGCCAAGTATTTGAATAAATTAATTGAAAAGTTCTGCTGCGAGCTGGAACAAATAAAAATCGAGTTAAGAGCGAAACACTTAACACGATTTCTAATTTCCCGAAGTTCATGCAAAGTTAAATGAATTTAAATTGAATGGAATGCAATTTAATTGAAAATAAATGATTCCCGCGGAATTATATTAACGAAAAAATCTATTAAATGCAATTTAATCGAGATGGGTAAAATAAATCAAAGGGATTTAAAGGAAAACAAATGTATGTAAATTGCTTAAAATGTGCGTAAACATCAAAGCAGCAAATCTTCACCTCTCAAAATTACTTTCATTCAATATCGATTCTTTACTTACGCCCCAATACATTTTGACTTTAATAGCTGTAAAGTAACCGTAATCGACAAATTAAAATATTTACGATCCGCTCGCGTTCGCGTTATTAATTTTTTAATTAAGGTAATTGGAATAATCGCTCAACATTTAACCGCACTCATTATAGGGATTAAATTCAAATTATTTGCCGAATTAATTTAATTCATTAGCCTGCGTAAATTGTTCGATAACACGAATTTGCTCAAATAAACAACGGCTACAATTCTATTTTTCAATTACTTAAAGTTATTTAAAGATTAACATTGTAACAAAGTACTGCAAAGCTTCAAATTACAGTCATAATTTTAAAATCGTAAAATTATTCATGAATAAAATACGAGTTTTATAGTGCACCAATTTTTTGATGAAGAATATAAAACTTTATCTTCCAAGAAGCAGTGAGACGTTCCACGTTTTAATTATGAAAACACAGCTATAAAGCGGCGATACATAAATTGCCGGCGTGTTGTATAACACATATATTTAATTGAAAATACATTACGTGAATTAAAGTGACGCGCATTTTGTAACAATGTTTATAACGACGTGGAATTACAATATAAGAGGCAAGGTAGGATGAAGTTAATTGAAAATAGGTACAGTGCAATATAAAATTAAAATGGATGCACGAGTCGACTCGTAAAAGCACTCCTAGAGTCCATCCATCGCGATGCCACGCGTAAATGTTGTAGATGAGTATGAACACGGGCTCCTGTTGTTCCTCCAGGAACCGGAAGCTGGATAAGGGCGTATGTGATTCACTGCATTTAATTCAATTTATCAGGACAACTCGTGCTTGCATGTAGTACAAATACTATCTCGACTTTTCCACCTAGTGTAACAAATTTAAACATCCAAGTTAATGTGATATAAAAATAATCATAGTGGAAATGATGGCAGTTTTAATATATTTAATAAGATATGCTAAGCTATTAAAATTGTTAGGGTTTTATTGGAAACACCTTATACATTCATAGAGAACGTGATATTTGATGTGAGTTGCTCTAAGCACAAGACAAAGTAAAATTAATGGTGAAACTTAGGCAACAAAACGGGCGCAAATTTCAGGAACAAACACGAATGCGTTTGCGGTCGAGAACATTCTCATGGCCCGGGAACTCCTTCCCTTTGTCATTTGGCTGCTCGTGTATATATTTGTACGATCGTTGATCAAGTTGAGCAACTTTTTGTTCAGCTTTTTGATGGCATTTTATTAACTTGCTGCGATGGCCCAAAGCGAAAAGTTGAAAATTTGTCGCGCGCACGCTTTATTGACTTTCAAATCAGCCGCACACTCTTATAATAATTGTTAATTAGCCAAATGAGACCGAGACCGGTTCAAGTAAAAGTTCAAACAAGATTTTCGCAAAGTTAAATAACTCAACGAGCGATACAAAGTACTCGCCGTAAATTAGATTCATGCAAAGTTTGCTAGAATGCGTCACTCATTAATTTATTGTTTGACGACGTCAATTTACAAAGCACGTACGTATTTAGCCTTTGTTTGGCGTTAATCATCTATTACATTTATGCATCAACCTGATATTTTAGCAAAGCTTTGTGTGACTTTAGGCATGTTCATAAACTTTTGTCGAAATCTACACGATTGATGTAGGTATATTCGCATGTTTACATACGTCAGTCGTATTTGACGGCTTTGTTGAAATATTGGGTAGCAAAAAGATAATAATTGTATTTACCCTCATTATACTCATTGAAGCGAAATTCTTGGAAGTAATTGTTTTGGCATTAAATAAACATTTAATTGCTTTAAGTTATTTTGATTCATTCGGATTAATTCGCCGAAATACGAGTGTATTTCAAAAGCTTAGTAATTTGCGATTTAATTAAAACATCAACCAACTGTAGATTTTATTTTAATTGTGCAATTATCGTTAGAAATTCATCAAACACTTGACTGGGTCACTATTGTGTTACACGGAAGTTCTCAATTTCCGAACTAAAAGTTAGCAATCATATTTCTCTCGCAGAGTCAATTAAGCAGTGCAATTACAACTTTGTCCCCTCTTTGAACGACCACAAAGTGCTCGATTGCGAAACATAATTAGAAAACTTTTGCATCGAAGCAATTGAAATATTTTCGATGATTGACAACATTGAAATTGGTGCACTTTAATATAATGCCAATGATGGCACAATTTTGCTGCGATTTTGGCCAAACGGGACCACAAGACGAAGGGCTCCAACACTATGTTAATCGAATTGAGAAAGTCATTTAAAGTTATTAAGCAAACATACAGGCGGCGGCAACTGCTCTGCGGTTTACTGAAACACTTCTGACAGCTAGCAGGGAGCAGGAGATGCGTTTTAACTCTTAAGGGCTAGTGAGACGGTATGCGTTCTTGTTGATCTAACCTAATGTAAACGAAGGGTGGCGGCGAATTGCACGAGCTGCTGAATTAATTTTGATAATAGTGAGAGCGAAACTCATATTCGCTGCGATATTGAACTTCTAAGAAATACTCTTGGGCATACATTTTTTGTACTTACTGCTTCGGAACTAATTAAACAACTTTCATAATTAAAACCGACTTTTTGCTGCGAAAGACAAGTTAGATTTGTTAGACTTATCTAGAATCTGATAATGGGTTGTTTTGTAAACAAACTTGATGTGTTTGACCGAGTTAATTGAGTCGTAAAAGTAATGTGTACATAATATTCACTTATATGAAGCTCATGAACTTGAAAATTGTTCCAATTTATTATTAATCCTAAAAGTCCTCATATAATGTAATTGGATTCAATCTGAAATTTGGTGATTTGCAATTGATTTTTCACCAACTTCCGCCATGATTTAATTTCAATCACGTTTTTGTTTATTCCCACTTTTGATTACCAACGATTTTAATCAATTGGAACAAACAATGCAGTATCAATAATACAAACAGAATATGGTCACGTAAATATTCTATTTGCCTGGAAATTCGATATAAGTACCTATAACTTACTTAAATATTTATCCAAGGGTTATGAAACTTTTATAAGATGCTACTCACTTAGATGTTTGCAAACTGCTAAATCCCACACTATAATATGCAAATACACTTTTATAAACAACTTCAATTTATCCCGGAAAAATCAAGAAATGTACTTTTAAACAACTGAACTACCACCGAGCAGTGGCGATGATATACTAACTTAGTTCGCGCATTTCGTATTCCCAGCAGAGTCATAAAATCGCGAAGGCATAGAAAATGCACGTTGCGACATGTTGCAAACTTTACGCCTGCAAGTTTAGTTATCGATGCCTCATGCTCAGAGAACAACAGGCTATGAGGAAAGCCAGTACGATTACAGTACTAGTAGTGCACGTTTAAGTGTTGCTATAGTACGAATTAACGTTACATTTGATATTCTGTGTTTCCAGAGTGGATATGTCGTTGGCGCATCGAAACGGCAGCTTCTATCAGTGTTGTTCGGGATTCTGCATCGACTTGCTGGAAAAGTTTTCCGAGGAGTTGGGTTTCACTTACGAGTTGATACGTGTTGAAGATGGGCGTTGGGGCACTAATACGAATGGAAAGTGGAACGGCTTAATCGCCGATCTTGTCAATCGACGCACCGACATGGTGATGACATCGCTCATGATCAATTCAGAACGTGAGGCTGTGGTAAGTACATTTTTTCGCAACCTACGCACAATTTCGATTCGATTAAGTATCTGAATGTCCTATCAGGATTTATTGCTCGGTAACCGGTATACAAAGTGTCGAAAATGTTAAACAGGTAACGAAGAGTAATGTCTAATATTAGTGTTTTATATGTTGTTCATGACGAAATTGTAAAGACGTAGGTTCACATTTCGAGAAAAAAGCAGAATCTAGAAATATTCGTCCAACATTGGTTGTACCAATCTCCTGTTGATTCATCTGCCGAACGGATTCTTGTCGAAATCTTTGTATACGATTTCTTTGGCGTTTCGAACGAATCATAAAACGTGGTGCAAACTCTTTTCGCTGACGCCGTTTCTCTTTGGTTGGTGGACCCCAGTGAAAGTCGGGTTTGATTAATTTTGCTATTGTCTAAAAATTGTATGCATATAAGTAGCGCAAATGATATATAAATTAAACTAATTACAGAATTAGATCCAATCTCCGTAATAATATATAAAAACAGAAATCCAAACGAGCCAAATATGTAAATTAAAGCCGTAAAGATTCCACAGATCAAAATCGAAGTTGTGCTGTGATAAGGAATATCTCCCTCGAACTCTACATTGTTATCCCCGTAAAATACCAAGAAAATCATAGTAATAAAAAATGTCTAAAATGAATCCAACTTACTAAAAGCATTACCAAGTTAAAATAATTAAGGTACTATTGTAATCATCGGATAAATTGACCAAATAACACGCCAAAATTTCATGACACGTTTCCCCGTGATAAACAGCATATCATCTTCAAGTCTATTGATTCCATATATGTAAAATAAAGCGGCACTCTAGCCAACAAATTAATAAGTTTAAAAACGACCAATGAGGATAATACTTAATTACCTGCGTAAATAAACGTATTGATTCAATGAAATAGATATTTGCAAGGCTGTATGTAGGCAGGAACCAAAAAACATACTAAATGTTGAACAAATTAATATGAAATATTACTAAATATCGTAACTTAATTTTACCTTCATTGAAAACATGAAGGTTACTGTACATAGAACTATACACATTGCTACCTTAACATAAACTTCGTAGTAGAAAACCGATGGGAAAAAGTCCAAAACGTTCAGTACTTGAAAATGTAATGCAACAGTCAACTTACTTAATTCTATGGTCCAATTGATTAAATAAAAAAATACGATATATAATTGTGGAGTTCTCTTAAAGATCAGAAATTCTACAACAAGCGAATAATACATTCCAACTCCTAAAACAATTGATAATATAAGTATGTCAGACTAGAGAATAAAATTTAAGTTGATTACGTTGGACAAGAACGTCAATCGGACTGACACCATACACATTTCCAATGATGCCGCAAATCTGTGCCATCATAATTGTGTGACTAGTGCTCGCAAAGAGACGAAGCACTTCGACGAGAAAATACCGTCCGTCAATTCCACGTTCGGTTTCACTATGTTTGCGTCTCATAAACGCCCTATAAGTCATATTTCCAACGGGCGTAATCAATTTCAAATTGATAGTTGTTAAATTCGCTAAAATTATTATCTCCTTGAAGCTTATGTAACGATCCATCGTTAGCAGGGCCCTGAAGCCGATTAAACTGTTCTTTGTCACAGAAACCATGACTGACACAGTTAGCATGGTGCTAAAGTAAAGGCAGAAGCTCAGAATCAACACCTGTAAAACTATATTACTCATATCATTATCAATCATAGGACATTTCACAGATTTGTATTTATACCCATTTCAAGCATCGCACGCCAAATAGTAATAGAGTAAGTATAATCACCCAGGATATGGTACAACTGATGATCACCGGCCACAAGCTGTAGCTTGATCCTGGCAATGACGAATCGTAATCACTATAATCATACCAAAAACGAAATTGCGAAACGTATGCAACGCGACCATGTTTTTCGCATATTAACGAATAATATGACTTGGTGCAATTATCGCCATGTAAAGTCTGATTGTGCACAAAGTCAATGCACATCGTTTGATTAGGAGGACAGTCATTCACAGATACGGGATCAAATAAGTAGCGAATCCCTCCAGCTAATAATAATTGAACTTCTGTTAATGTTATAGGTACATACATTAAATTGATGATAAAGTTCATGCACGTTAATCCTAGAATGATGAGATAAGAGTGCAATTCCGAAATTACTATGGTATTGAACAATAGAATAAGTGCAATAATTTACCAAAAGTGACTGGCGCCATTCGATACATTTGGCTATTTGCCAATCGCGTATACAGTCCCAGGAAAATCTCCACATACATGATAGGAAAAAATAAAAATACAATTGTTATGAGCCGCACGATAAGAAATACCACTAGAAAAGAAAATGCTAGTTTAGTAATCAGTACTTATATAAAAATCATCTTCAAGATCTTGAAAAAGCTCTTAATATGTTAAATTGTCAGTTATTTCTGAAAAATTGCATAATAACTAATATTAAGAACTCGTCTTTTATCAAAGTTATTAATAATATAAATACGGCCTGAAACATCAAATGCCAATCGTATCATTGATGGTAAACCATCAACACCATTGCCCATCATGGTGCAATAAAGACAGTACATCCCCATGTTCCAATAATGTTTGAAATCTCTTTTATATGGAATTTCTTTTCTGCGCTTATAGCGCAACTCCTTTACCAGTTTGGCCTGCCGTACATGAACAACCGTTGTAACTGCTTCCTTTGATATAGCTGATGGCACTCGTGGCGGAGGTATACTCAGTTTTTTAATTACAACCGAAACTCCTCTCTGAGCCATTATGATAAACTACAATACCCGAGTGACAAAATAAATGGCAATTTAATTGTCAAATTTTTAATGTTTATATGAACAATCGATTTGCATTCAACCTCACGCAATAGACAAGTAAACAAAGCATATGTTTATTGAGAAAATAAAATAGTAAAAACAAAATGAAATTGAATATAAATAAAATAGATATAGTCTAACAATAATAATAGTAAAATTGAAAATAACAAATAAAATATTCAGCTTTATTAGTTGCATATTTCTGTTTATAAGCGGCTTTCCTTCATTTTAGCGCAGTGTTGAGGCAACTTCAATAATTCAAAATGGAAACGCATTTCGCATTGACAACAACAACAGGTATCAAGCTTTGTGTTATTCGAATGAAACCTCTGACAGTGTGGCTACGTAAACCTGTGCGAACAATGCATCGCGATAGATTATAAAATGCATACATTTCATTCCAAATTTAAGCTAAACCATTGAACCGCTTATTGCCAAATGCGAACATTTGACATACATGCAAGACTACCTCATGCACAATCTGTAACGCAATTGTACGTAATAAGCTTATTTCAAGCTAATAAAATGTTCACTTGATAAAGTGTTTTTGTTTGAGATAGGTGCTTAATTAACGCATAAAAAATGACCAAGGATAATTTTAGTTTAAGCCATTTAACTTCACATCTGGTGCGTGAAATGAGAAAGGATAGTTTAGTTAGCTGGCCTAAAGCCCAGCAATTAATTACGTCCGGTGAAATGTGTCTAAAAAAACACTATAACTAAAACACAAAATCCCCAAATGCTCTCACGAAACGTACATTAGTGGCGCAATTTAATTTTACAAGGCCCAACCGCCTGTGAACATCTAAATAACTGGATAAATAATTTTCACATTATTCTATCATTCTGGTATTTCAAAAACAATCAAAACATGCCATAAATTTCAATATAAATGTAGTTTGTTGAATGATACTTTACAGCCGCGTTAAAAAATTTAATTATTTTATTATATAAAGCAATGAAACGAATTCCCTTCATATTCGAAAGCGGAATACTTTACACAATAGATATAAAAGAGGAGGATTTAATTAATTCGGTTTATTTGTTTTACTGAAGCATTGAACGAAATTGCTTTTACAATTATGTGTGTAACACAATACTAAACAAAAAACTCATAAAAAAAGAATTTACCGAAAACTTTTTTTATTGTTTTGCAAACTTTTTTCGCATCTTCTGTTCTTGCTTCGCATTGTATACGTGAGCGCGAGAAAGTTTTAAAGACGCTTTATTAAATTATTTTAATTTTTATATTTCAACTCCTTGCTTTGTTTGTTTGCTTGGTTACTTTCCAAGGCGCATGTTAAACGACTATAAATATTGAACGGAGAATAAAGAAATTATTTTATGGAGAAATACTTTCTGCATATTTACTTATTCATCGTTTTCTTTGAAAGACAGCTTATTTCATTTTGTTCAATTCCGCTGTAGTTTAGTTTGTTTAAAATATTTACTGAAACAATGTGCATTGATCTGCATAACAAGACGCAGAAAGAGCAAATATCAGAAACAGACTTAGAGTACCAAACCGAATAAGCAAAGGACTCTGGAAAATTGCATTTTAAATGAGAAAACTGTATGACAAAATAACAAAATGTTTGCTGTAGGTCGACTTCAGCGTTCCCTTCATGGAGACGGGCATCGCAATCGTGGTGGCCAAGCGTACGGGCATTATTTCGCCAACGGCATTCCTCGAGCCTTTCGACGCCGCCTCCTGGATGCTTGTCGGCATTGTCGCCATCCAGGCGGCTACTTTTACCATCTTTTTGTTCGAATGGCTCTCTCCAAGCGGCTTCGACATGAAGCTTTCATTAAATCAGGTTTGTTTAATAAAATGAAATGCTTATCCTATCAAATTTCAAGCCAAAAAAAACTAAACTAAAAAAGCATCAAAGCACGCAATATGTTGTTCATAACCAAATAATTTATTTGACTTGCCTGTGATGTTATTCATTATTAAGAAACACCCCTTTCGAACAAAGGACGAAACTTATAATGTTATTTATTCGACTGCTGTAAACATAAATGACAAAGGATGGAATACTTTCAAGTGAGTAATATTGAATCTAATCAAACGTCGTCAAGTCACAGTTATACAAAAGCGAACATCGAAGAGCAACACCAAAAAAACCGCTATCCATAGAATATTTGAATTCTCCGACGACACGCTAAAGAAATTGCTGTCGTTTACGGATCGTGAGGATTTCAAGGATCACTGACACTATTGGCATCGCGCAAAAAGCGCTTCTTGCAAAACATGGAAAAACATACTCTTGCACTGCGATCGCGCCAATGAAGAAGCCGACCGAAAAGAGGCGAAGTGATGTATGTTTCATCATTTTCGTCCTGTCATAGAGATGTTGTCAAAGCAGCATTTCTCTGAGGCTTCGGCGTTATCCAATTTATTTTGAATGGAAATATATGCAACAAGAAGTTCTTCCCAAGGCTTTTTTTGTGCTGCTACCAAGTATCAAACAGAAACAGAAGTCGACGCACAGAAACGATATGGTGTGATGAATGAAACATCATCACTCATCAAAAATATATTGGACGATCACTGACAGGGATGAATCAATTTATTATGTTTTTTGTCTCCATGTCTCTAATTTGTGGTCATGTCATAAGCTTTATTGTCTCTCGCTGGATGATAAGCTTTTCTCGTCGCAACTGCGTTTGACGAACTGAATGCTATTTTTTGTTATTGTCGTTTGCAGAATTCACCCTCGGCTTCACATCGCTTCTCGTTATTTCG
Source organism: Anaulacaspis nigra (assembly GCA_030264675.1). NCBI lineage: Eukaryota > Metazoa > Arthropoda > Insecta > Coleoptera > Staphylinidae > Anaulacaspis > Anaulacaspis nigra. Next base: position 15,990 of record JARJDV010009178.1, read on the forward strand.
CACCTATTGGCTCGTTTGGGCCGTGTTATTCCAAGCCGCCGTCCACGTGGATTCTCCGCGTGGTTTTACCGCCCGCTTTATGACAAACGTATGGGCCATGTTTGCCGTCGTCTTCCTTGCCATCTACACTGCCAACCTCGCCGCCTTCATGATTACGCGTGAAGAGTATTTTGAGTTTGCTGGTGAGTAATTTTTTACTCACAACTTGCAATGTTAACTACAAGATTTATTAATTAATCAATCAACTTGTGATATGATAGGACTCGATGATAATAGACTCTCCCGACCAGTTTCACATAAACCAATGATTAAATTCGGCACGATACCATGGTCGCATACGGACTCGACGATATCAAAGTACTTTAAAGACATGCACGCTTATATGAGAACATTCAACAAGTCAACTGTAGAGCAAGGAGTTGAAGCAGTCCTTACGGGCGAAATGGACGCATTCATCTATGATGGCACTGTGTTGGACTACCTCACAGCGCAGGACGAAGACTGCAGACTGTTGACAGTTGGTTCATGGTATGCGATGACCGGATATGGTCTCGCATTTCCGCGCAACTCTAAATACCTGAAAATGTTCAACAAAAAGATGCTGGACTTTCGAGAGAACGGCGATCTGGAACGTTTGCGCCGCTACTGGATGACGGGCACGTGCAAACCGGGCAGCAAAGAGATCAAAACATCCGACCCGTTAGCACTCGAGCAGTTCTTGTCCGCATTTCTGCTGCTCATGGCAGGCATCCTGCTAGCTGCATTGCTTCTCTTCCTCGAGCACCTGTATTTCAAATATGTGCGCAAACATCTAGCAAAGACAGATCGTGGTGGATGTTGCGCTTTGATCAGTCTGTCGATGGGCAAAAGCTTAACATTCCGTGGCGCTGTCTACGAAGCTCAGGACATTTTGCGCAACCATCGCTGTCGCGATCCCATTTGCGATACGCACCTGTGGAAGGTGAAGCGCGAATTGGATTTGTCACAGATGCGCTGCAAGCAGCTGGAGAAGGAGCTCGAAGCGCACGGCATTAAACCACCCCCAGCGTGCAAACGGTATGTTGAAATATGTACTTTATTTTTCTTATCTTCTTAATACAACTTATTCAAATAATAACCACGCACGGCGCATGAGTATGAAACACTATCTCGTGATAATATTCATTATACATTCAAAATTGTTCACTAATTTTACCAAATTCTGAGTGTTTTATCTACAATATTTTTATAGTGATTGATTGGCTGTTCTTTACCCATATTTTCAATTATCGGTGTGTCCAATCTCTGTTTATATTTATATAGGACCTGCACTAAATATCGTGCAACAAATTTTAAATTGCTTGGCCATTCTAAAAATTGTTCCATACTAAATTCATCTAAAATTTATCGATTAGTCCAATCAGGGCGTAAAAACATTGTCGGCTGACATTTCCCACGAATACCGAATCACTGTACAAAGAATCTCAAAAATTCATCTGCTATGAGCGTAGAATATTTGCATAGAATATTTCAACTATTTTAATGTACGACCACGTAATCTCTCACACTCTGTCTCTCTGTTTTGTCCAAATTAAGTATTTTGGATTTTGTACCCCGTACCCTCGCCCCACGTGTTTGTGACAAACGTGCCCAGGCGCATATCTCCTCCCACACTCTTTCACAATCTCAATGTGTGTGTTGTTTATATACATGCGGTAGGCAGCGTCAACGACGCAGCAACTGCCTTTCGTCCTGTTTGGGTTCGCCAGACTCACCTGAGTAAGTTTGTGTGTTCATACCGCTTTTGTGTCGTACTCTTGTTCGATGTGCTCATGTAGGTATAATCTCCGCAAATCAATGACGTATGTCTAAATTATGCGTGCGTGTGCATTGCTTGCTAAATTTTTAATTTTGCTTCTTCATTGACTGCATGAGAAGAATTTAGCCTGCTACTGATTAGTTGATACAATGAACGGACAATTAATTTAATAATCTGTCACCAACATAGTTCAATTTGATGTATAAGATTTATATGCTAGATTAATTACATAGAGCCTTATCATTTCAACCGTTAATTATCATCGATCGCATCAAGCCACCGTAATGGCCTTGATATTGCCATTAACATTCGTCTCTCTATTACTAATTGCTAAATCCTAATATAATCAAAATGCAAATTCGGCAGACGCGCAAAGATTAATCGTATCAATCACTTACAGACTGCAATCTATTGACGCAGAGATAAGCCGAATGACATAATTTACAGACGTTGCAGTAATGAATTCTCTGTATTTCCGATTAAAGCAAATTGCTTCAAAACCTTTAAAGCCGCCAGTCATGTATAAAAAGGTCGCGTATTGGACATGCCTGAGGTAAAGATTCAGAATTGAAGAAATGGTCAAATAAGCAGGTGTAAATAATATGCACTGAAAAAGGAGCAAGCATGCATAAAAAAGATTCCCCGTTGATATCATTTTTCGTCTTATTGAGCCAATAAATACGACGTACAAGCAAGCGGAAGTAATAAAAGGTTAAAGGGAGGTGTACGTTTCGAGTCCTTGCTCAGCTTACCACTGACTGAAAAAGAACGAGGGAATAAATGAACAAACAGTAAATGTGATCCGCTAAACCAGCGCACTGAGCATCTATAGATTTAGAAGAGGAAAGTTTAATGCATTTAGACGACATGATTACACTCGATTTTTTTCCTTACCCGAGGAAATTCTCGTTTGTATATTTTTTGCTTGCGAGTGTCAAAAACAACGTACAAGTGCATGAGCTTCATCTTTTATTTTCCCTTCACCAATGTTTTTTCGTCGCACAGAATATGGCGCCTTCAAACTAGGGTTTAAGTTCATGAATGCGGTTTGTCTCAGGACCAAAAAGAAAACCAAGCCCAGACTAAAGCGTACGCGGAAATAATAGACGGCAAAGGAAATCTAAATATTTATAGAATGAAGTGCTAAAAAACCGGATTGTTTCATACATTTTCATGCAATTTCAGCAAAAAGCAAGACATCCTGAAGGAAGCCATTGCGTTTTTTTTTCTTTAGAAAGATAAATTCGAAAATGAAATATGTTGCAGACGTTATAAAACACAAACATTAAAGTAGCATAAACATGCTTGTAGCATGTAATTATTTAAACTAAAGCAAGACAGTTAATAAGAGCTTAGCAAGCTATAAAAAAGTTGGCGGTGCAAACGGAAACTAGCACCATACAGGAACTACCACACAAGGGTGGTTTTGCGTCTCGCGCTAGTTTATAACATCAGTTTAGTAAATTTACTCCTCATCTTTTTATGTAAATTTATAGCGCAGCTTATAGTTGAGGCTTGAAGCGACTTGCAACTCGTAAAATAAATATTAAGCGCAAGGATGCGCTGCTAATTGGTCGTTAGGCCATATTATTAGGTTTATTAAGGCAGGCGCAAGTGAATATGGTATGTGATTTGCATTAATTAGATTATCATCTTTCATTAATATGAAGTAATTATATACTTTGAAACTGCGCGGAGTTTGTGCGTGGAATCTTAGAAGGGGTAGGAAGACATGCGGTACGCGCAGGAAAGTGCATTGATTTATACAAGAATGCAATCAACTTCCTGGCACTACACGGCGTTCTGCGTTCATTTATCATTTTAACAAATTTAATTAACCGCCAGTTGGAGAGACGGATAAGTCGGAAATCCAAAACGAAAACTAAAGTTGAACATCTGCAGCTTGCTTTGTCTCAGTGCATCTTCCGCTTGATTAATCATTAATTGAAAAACTGCTCGTCTGTTAAGAGAAAAGTTTATCAAATGGCATTAATCAATTACGAGAGCACACGGTAAAGAAACCTAAAGAAACCAATTTTTCTTGCTCTCGTCTCTTGGACATGTGTTGGACAGGTTAACAATGTTTCAGTATACATTTTTAATGTGTGTTATTCTAAATGGCAATGATATGTTATGCAAAATTATTTATGTGATAATTGCGTAATTTTATTGAAACATTAATGCACCGGTTAATGTAATTGCAGTGTAATCGTTTCCGGGGAGCAGGCAAGAGCGCGACTGCGAGGATTGAATCCGGAAACCGTTGGCAGCACCACGGATCTCAAGTAAGTTTTCAGGATTTTCTTGACATTTTAAGCATTTGATCGCAATTCTTTTCGCATTTCTTAACGCTTTTCTACTCGTATTACTTACTTGTAATAGATTGTAGTATTGCTTGATATGTTGTTGCTCTATCTTTGGCTTAAACTATTCATGCGCGCAATGTTTCGATGTGCTTTTCGCTTCTTGACAAGTCTTTTGATATGCGTCAGTGTGGCTTAATGTACAAATCACACTTGATGTCCAATTACATTCAGTACATGCATATTGGTATATGTAAAACAATGTGTGGTAAACAGTTTTGAAGTATTGTGTTATTAGAGTATGTAGCTCGTACTGCCATGTCGTATTCGTAGTACTTACTACTACAACTTGATCGCATTCGTAAGTGTCTCATGCTCGATGATTGCAAGCAGAAAAGTTGAACAGGAAACAATTGTTAATGCGTATTGCGTGTGAGCACAGACCACGTACGGAAATCGCCGAAATGGAGACGGTGCTGTGATGGAATGCACCGGTTTCTCGAGATGCGAGCAAGACATGCAATCAGCACCAGCCACAGCTGCAGCTGGAGGAGCCGCCGCCGCAGCATCAGCCGCAACGCGCCGCACCTCCTGCCGGCGACACTGTCACCACCGCCGCCGCCATGCATCGGCTACGCTTGCGCATCGGCCGCAAGCTGGCCACCGAGCACTATCATCATTACTATGACGTCGACAGCTTCTACTTGCGAGATAAGCGTCGCGACGTCCGTCTGCCGCCGATCGAGAAACTCTTCTGACTGACGACGAGCGAGCCGCAGCTCAACACGAACTGACTCTTTCAATCACATACGACGCTCGTCGATAGATTATTAGACCTAATAATATAAAAATCGCAAACGTCATCAATATACCTAATTGCTGTCCATTTAATGCGCGATTGATGATCGCTTCATAGAGGCATGAAGATAAACGTACCCCTCTATTTATCTGTGAGAATTCTCATCGCTGCGTATTGTCAGTAATTTATTATTGCAAATCAATTGCCGCTTTGAGCGAGTATGGCGAAGTGCACACTCCACAGCTGCATATTGACTCGAAGACTGAATTTAAACGCATGCGAGAAATGTCTCATGATATGAAATGCCGCCAATGATAGCTTGATAAATGCGAATATCATGATGCACTGTTTTCAATCTCTTCGCACTTTGGTGATATTGATATCGACCATTTTCCATTATTTAACATACAATCGATCTCTTTCAACTTAATAGATGCAACTAATTTACGTCCCAGCAATGAAATTCGTTCGATCGAAAAGCATAAAAAGAAAAATTGGAATTATTATATAGCAAATAACTACAATAAATACAAGCCAATGATGAAATACGGCCAATAATACCACGTATAACAATGGCACTTTTTCGCTTGAAGGGCCAGCGTTGTTATAGTCTCATAATATTTCATTGTTCTTTCCTTGAGATTTCTACTACATTTTCTTATGAGATATATTTTTATTGCAGACTTTCTTATATGTTCTTCATATTTCTCGCGTATATTTCGTGTACACTTTTGTACTTTATTGTATTTCTGCTATGGCCTTATATAACAATTTTATATCAATCTTCAATGCGTTTCGCTGAGGGTTTCTTTTTGCAATACGGAAACGCATAAAATTTACTCGAAACTCATAAACGTGAAATGCTAAAATACTTCATTTCCATGAAGGAAGAAGCGAATTTCTGCTTCCTGTTTGCATCATTCAGAGTGGTAAAAACAATAGCCAAAAAGCTAATGAAGAAGGAGTGCATCATGATACTAAACACGTTTAAACTTGCCCAAACGAATTATTTTTCTGTGCGCGCTCAAAGCGGAAATTAAATTCAGCCGCCAGTAAACGCCAAATGGAATTATTGCAAGATAGGTGGAAGCAACCCTCTAATAAAATGCCAATAGAATTTATAACAAAGAGTACTTCAAAATATATTTTACTGTAGCATTCGTAATTAGTTGAAAGCAATTATGAATTAATTATTGCCAATTATTGCCAATTAATGCAGAAGAATAAATATGTTTATTATACAAGAATTTAATGATAATGAGATTATAATGAGAGAGTCACGAGAAAAGGTACTTACTTACTTAAAAAAATTGATAAAATAGATCATAAATATTATGATGATATGATATACATAATATACATTTATATATTGTTGTTGCTACAAAGAGTACTTAAAGATACTAATGAAAGATACTGTTATTGCTGTTATATATTGTTGATGTTATTCACTATGAGCTCATTACATAGGATTGCAAACCAAATGTAAGTCAAAACAGATGAGAAAAGTGCATGTGAATTAGTTGACTTCGATTTTGACTGGAATTGCAATTACAGTGAGCAATTATGAAATATATTTTATTAAAAGGGTTTGTATGATTTAGAAATGCATAGCTCTGCATAGTTTCTAATCGGTAGTTCGAAAACCCGTATGAGAAATTATTCCAAATATGTTAGGCTGGAATTTATGCAATTTGTTTATCGGGAGTTTACTAATCAATCACTATTCCAATCAATAATAATTCACTCATTTATACCATTCGAATAATAATATAAAAACCATACTTATGTCCACTCAGGAAATACATGAATGTAGTTAAATCATCGGAAAGTATTTAGACGTGCTTAATGTTATTATTAAACCTAATTTAGGTTTAGTTTATACTGATTGATTAGTGAACATTCCTCATAACATTAATCGAAATAATGAAATAATAAATTTATGAATTCCACATTTATCCAAGGGAAAAACTTAACAAGTAGAGTAAAAACTCATAAAAGCGATCTCAAAGATCAAAAGTATATTAAAATTGATAAACAGTAAAATATACCAAAGTGTGTAACACTTGAAAACGCCACGAATTATTTTGGTAAAATATTTATATGATAAATACAAGATTATCCAAGATCAAATGAATCAGACAAGATAACAAATAATATTGACGAAGAAGAAGATCGAAAATCAATGTCTTCTTGCAAGAACAGTATTTTACAAATGCATTTATGAATATCACAATAATTAATGAACGAAATAATGGATAGAATAACCATATACATTCATGTAAAACACACAATTTGTAAATAATTGCATGGTAAGAACCATCATCACTGTCATTATATTCATGTAATTATTTGTAGTCGATTTTCACGTTAGGACAGAATGTCCATAAAATCACAAATACACAAACAAACACCATATGATAAGCGGCTCATCAGATTGTCGCTGATATTATTCGTATATACACATAAATGACAAATAAATGCTGCCCTAACATATGTACTTAATTAACTAATAAACGTTTGATGTCACTTGGACGGAAACAAACCAAGACAAAACACATGTATGAAGAATAAGATTACATGATAATATGAATTTGTGGCTGTTTAGTAAAATAATAAGTGTTTCTTATTAAGCAATTAATTGACTAATAATCCAATGAAAACCTAAAATTGTACGCGAATTTCATTGCCAAACCCTCAAATGACTTGATACAATTTTGTTCAATTGATTGGGATATTCGTTAAAGAGAATTTAGAGATTTATTTACACATTTATATTTATTATGATTACTATTATAACGATTATGATGATATAAGAGCTTTAAACATTCTAACGATGTGAAATTAAAACACCGACAACGCAAAGTAATTCCAAAGAATACAATTTGTGGTACATTTTGAATGAATGTATCGGAAAAACTATACACTAGTATTATATATATTTATAGATAGAGAACAAGAATTGGAGAAATTTGAATATAAGAGAAAAATTCGAAAAAAAATTATGATATGAAAAGAAATATAAAATCGAATAACAATTATTTTGTCTACATACACACAAAGGAACGAAGCAGACATTTTCATCAAGCAGAACATTTATTCATATAAACAGAGAACAAACTAAAACGAATTGTATTATTAATATTGTGGACATCATTATTAAATTGATAAAAATTGTACATAGAATAAAAGAAATGCCATCGGTTAAACTTAGAAATGATTAAACTTAAAAGCAAAATGTCAAAAGTTAATGTCAAAGGAAACCAAATAATTAAAACTAAACTTGGTAAGTGGGGGAGGAAAAGGTCAATAAAGTGTATTTAAATGTAGCATATATATACATAACTAAAAAAGATACAATGATATATCATGTTAACGATACGTGTGTATCATAAGCAATCGCAAGACGAGAAATGTTTAATAATTATTTATTGAAATGTTTAGGAATCAAATCACAACACTTTTCATTTGAAATCCAACCTAAAATCATCATCAAACATTCAGAATTTATGATTTCCGTGCCAAATAAAAACAAACCAACGTATAATTAATGATAAACGTAAAATAAACCTAAACTATGAGATATGATAATAAATGTCATCATGATGTGTATTATTCACTTGCTATAAACACTATGATATGTATTGACTTAAATTATGATTAACTGACATTGAAATAAACGAAAAGCACATCCAAATAGTGTCAAGGATTTGTTAATATCTTTGGCCAAATTAATCAACAAAGTTATTTAAGCAGCAAATTTTATGTACATTTTGTTTCTTTGCAGATTAGACTGTGCTCGAATACGAGGAACACAAAGGATATTTTTTGATTGTGATATCAATCAGCAAAGCACCCGGCTGTAGAGGACTACAAATCGATTCGTCCGCATGATGCAAAAGGTCAGTGCAAATTAGAGTTCTTTTCTTGGTCTATTCAGTTTTTGCTTTCCCTCTTGTTATAATTTCGCTTCATGCACACACGGCGGTAATACTTGCGGCCTCATTCCACGTCGCTTCGTATACAAAGAGTAATATTTCACTGTTCATATCCCACCTCCATTAGTGCACAATGGGTATTTGAACAGTGCACATGTATGCGTATATTGCCTACAATTTTCACATGTTCCACATTTTTCTTTTATTTTCAACTGCGACTTGGCGTTCGCTTGAGTTGGGTTTTTGCACCCTCGAATTTGCTCCATTTCTTCAAGGCGCAGGAAGATTGATATCTAAAACTCGTTAAGACTGCAGCGTGTGCGCCAAGAAAGGGAAATTATTGATGTTGGGTATTTTACGCTCGAGAGAGAATAGGAAAATAAAATTTGCGGATTTAAGTGACGAGAAATCCAGACAGATTTTGGCAATTTTCACATGGAAGCAGGTTTTCTGAAATAGATGACTCGCTAAAATTATTAGTAAACATTTATTATTAGAATTATGGGTAATAATTATTTATACATATTATTTGATAAAAAAAGAACTGATGTAGTATAAAAATATTCTAGCTATAATATCTATTACACTGTAATAATCTATTAATTGGTGAATCAGTTAATAATCTTTGATAGACGATATCAAATTCACAACAAGAAAAATATTAAATAATGACGATAAAGGCATGTTCAAGGTATGATCTCTTTTTTAGTCACACTGTCATTCAATTAAATTTCGCTCTTGTACGATTTTATAGAAATTGTATCACTGAGAAGCAGATCGGTACTCGTACCGTTGTAATCCTTGGTATCGGCGGCTGCGGTGGTGGCACCGACGCTCGAGTTGCTCGTCGAAAGGGTGGATGTGGTGCCTGTAGAATGGTTGGATGTCAGCGGCGACATGCGTGTCATTGTGGTATCGGCATTCGATTCAACGTCAGTGATATTGCTATCGTACTCATCCTCGATTTCAATTTGATGCTGCCGATTTACAATCTCGCAATTATCATCATTCGCTTCATCGGGCGAATCATTGTCAATATAATTGTAATTATAATTGTTATTAGTCGCCGGTGTGTTCGATGTGTACACTACATCCAACTCGTCGTTAACGTACGCGTTATCACTGAAACCACTGCCGTCATCGATATCAAGCGTCGCAACCCTTGTTGGCGGCAAACTCATTCGCTGCTCGAGAATAGCATCGGCAGCTGCCTCCCATGGTGTCGGTTGCGGTCTGTAAATGAATCTAATTAATTGTCACTTCTTTATAAAACATCTACAATGTTTAGCAACGCATAGATTTCTACTGAATTTCCACACATTAACTATGAAATTCATTATTTATTAATCGTGACTAAACAGAAGCGAATAATAAAAAATTCATAACTGCTCCGAACTACTTGGCAGTCGGCATTTAATATAAGTATAAATAATAAATCAAACATTCATTTTAAATAGATATAAATTGTCCAAGAGTACTTACAACATTGTTTGAATGATGGTAGGTGCTATGAAGTGAAAAGAACTGGGCTGAATGGTGAAAGAAAAACGTGTCTGTCAATAATAGATTAATAACAACTTTTCATGACTCGTACATAAAACAGGTAGCAGAAAAATGACTTTTCGCAAAAAGTTTATCAAACACAAGTCTCCAAACACGTATCAATAAGAACAACAAGAATAACCATTGAAAAGTAGGAATAATAGAACTCACATCATCACACTTACTCCTCCTTTGCGTCCTGCGTGCTCGCCGCCGCACCTGTCGCGTCGTTCATATGCTCGACATCTTCGATGTGAAGGGTTTCCTCAAGTTTCGTCTCGACCGCCTCCACCGTCTCGCCGAATTCGTCCTTAATTGCCTCCAATTTCTTAGCCGCCTCTTTTTCCATGTTTTCAATCTCTTTAATTTCGTCCTCAATGTTGGACGTAGCGTCCTCAAAGGCCAAAACGGTTTTCGCATCCGAAATCGTCTCTTCAACCGCCTCCGTTGTCTTGTTCGTCACGTCTTCGACGACGCTATCGACCGCCGCGACGCCTTCCTCGGCTTTGTTCTTTGCAATTCCCATTGTGTTCTCGATATTGTTTACGACCGCTCCAATATTCTGCTGTGCGTTTTGAATACCGCTTTCCACCGCGCTTTTCATATTATCTATGCCTGTGCTCACAGCGTCGCCCGCATCTACGACAAGTAAAAAATTCAATATCTTTATAGAATAATAAATTGCGACCCTTGAATCATAATTTTATTTGTGGTTTTTAAGAAGACATTAATAAAATACACATGCAAATACGGCGTGCAAGGTTTCATGTTTTAAAAATAGACAATAAAAATTGCTCGTCTAGAGCAGCCTGCGAGTAATAATAGCCCAACGAAACAAAGCATGTTCTTGAAAAGCGCCTTTATGCATAATTAATATAGTTTCGCGTACAATTAGCATTTAATTTAGCGAATCGGTTTCGTAGGATTTTATGGCATTGAATAAGGTATACCACGATGAAATGGCTATTTTAAGAAATATTCAGGGTAATTCAACTACTTAATTTACATTTCTATTTTACCCCTCAAACATGACCAAGAAAATTTCCCTTTTACGACTTGATTGAATTGTTTTATTATCAGCATGGATTAAAAACTAAATAAAAAAACTAAACATGAACTAATTATAAATTACTTCAATTTATTGCTTAAGAAACTTGCTATGTGATTAAGCAAATTGATCAAACGTATGATTATGAAATGACACAAACTTTCAATTTCATGCGTTACATGCCTCCCATATCGCATTGATTATTTCGTTATGGAAATCTCTGAAATATTCATCACACCACTAGTATATGTGGAGAGAAGGGCGGCAAGACGCTATTGGAGACAGCAACACGTAATATGCACCTACGTCATATTGTCAAAAGCAGCTACATTTTAATCGATAAATAACTATTGATAGCGGTGGCGGCATTTTGTATGTGCCTTTTATTATGGCACGTGTGTGAATTGAACTGTTGCTGTATGCATTAAATTCCTAGCCACCTATCATAAATCAACCTCGTCACTCTTTATTCCTAGACATGAAGTGATGGGGTTGAAATTCACACACGTTTACAAGCATGCATTCCGAGCACGTTTTCGTTTCATCCCTACGCCTTGATAAAATCAATTTGTAATTCATAATGCATAATACCAGATCATATGCGGTTTTTGTTTTTTATTTATATTACTCCGAAGCGGCAAAACATGCGTGCCTGTTCACATGTATTTTTAAGGCGAATTTTTCATGGTCAATCGTGCCCAAACTAATCGAAACAAGGTCAATCTAAACGAATTTTAATGACAGTTTTCTGGCACTTTCCTTACAACTTTTTCTTTCATTTGTTTGCTGTTATGTCATTAATTCCATGTATACAAAGTGTCGAAGAAATCACGCGACTGCTTCTAAGAAGACTTTTTTATTCAGAAATATTGGATATCGAAATTTGTTCTAATTTTAGTAACAACGCAAGTAAGAATATTTATGACATTTGCTTGTTTAGGTGTGATTTTCGAGATTCCTTTGTATAATGTGTATTTTATGCGTCAGGGTCAGCTCTCACTTTTTCCTTGCGCGCATGGCAAATTAGTTCAACTCACAAGCTGTAAAATTATTCGTACTCGAGACGCGATAATTAATTATATGAGACCCTTAAACCCGTTTAAAGTAGGGACGCACGTGGAGTGGACGCGTACAAATTGTGAGGTTCAAAGACCTAAACCAACATAGAAAATGTATGTTGCTCTACTACGATAGGGCCGTGTGATATAAGTATTAAAATGCGTGATTTGCGTGCGAACAGTTGCTGAAACTGAAAATGACGTCAGCGTTAAATAACATAGGAACATTGTCCAACAATAGTACACGCGTATTGCCACCCCATTTTCATTTGCACACATTATTCGCTCCTTCAACATGTTGAACACTACGATTCATTGCTGTGCTGAAAAAACTGCAATGCAATAAAGCATAAAGTACTCTCGAGGACACACCTATAAATTAGCATGACTTAATTGGAATTAACAAGCAAATTGCAAATGAATTTTTTTTATAAAAATAAAATCATAGATTTAATTCTGAAGGACACAGTGATTAATTTTTACATTTCCCAACAACTTAATTTTATTTGTTCAATTTAATGGCATAATAACATAATGAAGTTCAAGTGGTTTGAAAATTTATTTTATCCATTTAAATGGGGGTCATTGAAAGTGACTGTTTTACAAATTGCCCGCCATAAAAGCATGCTCTATTTATTTCTGCGATATAAACAAAGTTTATTAATTGACCTCAATTATGTCACTTCAATTATTCATTCGACATTCTTCGGAAAATGAATAATATCTAGCCATATATTCTACTAAGAAATAATTGATTTTCTATAACGTGTGTTCTAGAGAGTCTGCTTTCCGCGAATTTATTTATATTAGATATTAATCTATATTGTGCATGACTCAAGTAGTGAAGGTGTCGTAAGCTTACATTATTTCATTAGCACTATGCATAAATGTTCTTTGCATAATTCTTAAAATACATTCTTAACGCGCACGAAAAATCGATACACAAACAATAAAACGTGCTTTTTCTCGTGCAATGCATGTGCAATTCTTTTGAACAAAACGCATGGAAGCATTCAACTTCCACTTCATAATTCTAACACATTTCACAAGTTTTAAAAGTTTATAAGTGACAAGATGACTTCAAAACTTACCATGCATAACTTTCTCTCCCTTGTCAATAACATTGTCAGTCGCCTGTTTAGCATTGTCCATCAGATTCTTGCCGCCCTCGACCAACGGATTACTACTTGCACACCCCATCGCCGGAAACAAAAACTTTTTCGAAACTTTAACCAAAATTAATGAGGGTATTCTCTTCCCTGTACAATTACTTTAACTTTTGGACAAGTTTAATTTTTTAATCCCGACTGCTCCTTAATTTAAACGTTCGTTACGTTGCTTTGTTGTGTTTGTAACGAGTTTCGCCGCCGTTTCGCTCCGTTGCCGCCAACGATCCGTCACGAACTCTGGCCGCATACCGGTGGCCACCCCATTTTAATATCGTACAAACACTATAAACTAACCCCCACGAACAAAAGTATATGGTATGCTGACCTATTCTCGCGGCAAGCCGCCCTCGATGAATACATCCCCACTTTTATAATAATGCCCAACGTGTGTTCGTTGTTGTTGTTGTTATAATTTTATACACACTAAGTCGGTGGGAAGTTATTACGAATAAGAATGCGGATAATTTATACACATATATATTCTGGCTTTATTTGCTCTATTGTGGTAAAATTTGCGTGGTCCAAATTTGTGTAAAATTTGGTGTTTTCTAAATAAGTAGTGTGAATGTCCTCAATGCAAATTTTCAGTCTTGTATCAGCTACAAATTTATTCGTGTATTTTGATGCGACTCGTTATTCAATCTATTACATAGTGTGTGTCATAAATTTATATAATAATTTGTTGGTATATTTTTTTGTTTATAAAATACCCATTTTAATACTAAACGTGAGACTTAATCTGACAGTAATTTCAACTTACAACATACAAGTTAACAATGTGTCCGCATGTTGTCCTTTATGTGTACAATTACTATAATCATATAAATTTTATTTGTGTTTCTTCTGTGTGTTCATAACATTCTATTAATAAACTATGAATCCATTCAACTATACAGACATAAAAATATGCATCAACGCATTTTGCATTTATCCAACATCCAGAAATGCAAACGGTGATTGTGTATTAATATAATAACAATGATTGTACATTAATCGTGTCAACTACTTCTTAGATCTATCTTTGTGATTTGCTCAATTTGCTGCTTTGGCATTTTGATTCATAATTGCTAATATTTTCGTTTTGGTTTTCCATTTGATTGCGTTTTTTCTGAAATTTTTATATCCTCGGTGGTAATTTCGTGCGGGTATGCGTTATATCAGTGTCTGAACACGAAGCAACCCCAACTATGACACCAGATTGAACGGGTTCCTCGATGGATGCCTGATGATGCGCATGAACATGATGATGGCACTTATGCTGTGCGGCGCCAGTCAGCCGAGAATCTGAACTAATAGCGCGCTCCAACTTTCCACGATGGTGGTGACATTCACGCCGTTTCGTCCTTGCACGATGCGTACAATCTGACGCGTTGGAACTTCGGCGAGCACCACAGAATGTCGAAGATGGCGATAAAGCAGGACTCCCTGCAAGTCAGGATATTAATTAAAATCTGTGATGATTAATTGGTAAACTTTGTTATGCGCTTAAAATCAATACATTCCACACATTTTGATTAAGTCATTTTAACGTCGAAATTAATTTGACATTCATAATAAATTTCTGTAATAAATTCCTTTTGGTTTAAATAATTAAAATTACTCAGTGTAACTAATCAATATGTTCAGTCCGCTTCAAAATTGCCATAAATTCGTCAAATTTTTACAGCCAAATTCCAAATTTTGGCAATCACTTCATGCCAAGAACTTGGGCTTCGTGCCCATCGTTGTGGAACAAACAGGCCGAGGTGAACGTTCGTATGATATCTACTCGCGTCTGCTAAAAGGTCGCATCGTGTGTCTCATGGGTCCTATTAATGACAACATCAGTTCCACAGTTATAGCACAATTGCTATTCCTGCAATCCGAGTCTAGTCACAAGCCAATACACATGTATATTAATTCACCCGGTGGAGTAGTAACCTCCGGGCTTGCAATCTACGACACGATGCAATTTATTCAACCTCCAGTGGCTACTTGGTGCGTGGGTCAAGCATCTAGTATGGCCTCATTATTACTCGCCGGTGGTAGTAAAGGTAATTCCAAAATTACCAAAAACCTATATTAAAATTAACCGCCCCTTTCCGGTGCAAAACTTAAAGGCATGCGTCATTCGTTACCGAATTCGCGGATCATGATCCATCAACCCTCCGGCGGAGCGCAGGGTCAAGCAACCGACATTCTAATCCAAGCCGAGGAGATTATCAAACTGAAAACACAGATCATCGACCTGTATGTAGCGCACACGGGGATGTCAGCTGATATTGTTGGACTGAGCATGGAACGCGATAAGTTTATGAATCCATCTGAGGCTCAAAAGTTTGGTATTATCGATAAAGTATTAACGGCAAAGCCCAAGGCTCATCATATTTCAAAGCCCAACCAGATGCTTCAGGATAGTCTAACTAGCGTCAAATTAACTCCGGCCGATACCGATAAAAAACCCCAGAAGGGAAAAACACCGACCTCGTCTGTATAATTGTGACTGGTGCTTTAGTTAATGTCGTTGATATATTTTGTGATATCGATTTGAACACACAATTTGAATTGATTGCTTACCCGATGCATTACTTTTACTTCGATGATGCATTGACATACGTGGCGAATGTGAACTCGAACGAGCCGCAATGTATTGTTGATGTTGATCGTGTAGTTGTTTTTCGTCCTCTGCCTCAATTTTGCATTGGCGTCTTAGCGGGTTCCGGCGGCGGTCGCGTATACGCAGCGTGACCGGACACTCCAGGTGAAGGTCCAACGCCATCGAGCATTGACTTCCCGTCGCTTGCAGGGATTCGTGACTCAAGCTAAACAACAAACACAAACAGACATACATTGCTTGAAGCGTTTACACGTCAGACTATTATCTGATGAAGCATGTTATTTTGTTTCAATTCGCGCCGTTTTATATATGCAGATTTAATCTCTAAATGTCAACGTAAATGCCACAGGATTTACATTATCCGCATGAAGTGTAATTATTTATTAATGTTATATATCATAAGGCGTCAAATCGAAGCTTAATTGTACGTCAAAATTTATTTTATTATTGCGGACACGCAGGAAACGGGCAAAGTGTAATTGAAAACGATTAATAAATCTTCTGCTACTTTACCGATACGTGTGCGCCGTTTCGTCCACGGAGAGCGCATGTCGATGTAGGAGGCGAGGATTTAATGCTCCGCAAGGAGTGTGGATGCGCTTGCCTTGGAGACGGCGCACGTCTTCCCTATATGGTTGGTGTGCCGGCGACGTCTTTTTGCCGCCCACGCTTACTGCGGTTTTTTGCTGGTCACTGAGATCGGGCGCCGAAGGGCTTTTACTTATCGAATTCTTGAACAAGGTACAAGAGCTGTGATAAAAGTATTTCTCTAACCTTTGCAACTCCCGGGAACACAGGACACGAACATGCTCGTAAATACACTTGTCAGAGAAAACGTGAAGTAACCTTTAGTATAACTTACCGTATTTTCTACCATGAGAAATGAACTTAAATTTCGGGTGCGTCTTATGGTGTGATAGTGCGTCTACTCAATAACATGCGTCTCAGAAGTAATCGGAATACTTTGAGAATCACGAATTTACTTATATTCATTGCTTAGAGCCCAATATTGCTAGTATGAGTTAAAAACAACATAAAAGTTATAATCTGATTACTTAGAAAATAATTTTGGTATGTCTTTGATCCGGAAAGTAGGGTATGTATTATCCCCGACATGTTTTAGCTAATCATTATTACAATATAGATATACCTGTGATACTTTAAGCAAATTCTCCTGTTTGCGATTCTCGAGCATGAGTCCTTTAGAGAATTGCATAAATGATTGTGTAACAGCATGTCGATCAGCAGATATTTGCGGCGTAGGCGTTACTCCCGTTTGGGAACTCGACGTACGCAGAGAACCATGAACCGAATGCTCACCTACAGGTCGATGCGTACATTGTATACCACTTCCTATAAATATATATTAGCATATTAATACACGAGTTACACAACTTATGCTTTATTGAGCAAGGAACTAGAAACAATAACTTTGAATTACATTTACCTGATTTCAAACGTGCGGGTACAACTTTTGCAGCGGAATCACGAGCTTCAAAGGTCATTACACAAGCAGCAACGACAATGAATCCTAAAACACACAATCTAATATAAGACACTCAGCATAAGATGTATTGATAGTATTATTAATGAATATAAATTAGTTTTAAATGAAAAAGCTCTAGATTTCGTACGAAAATGGATTAAAATGTTAGATTTAAAATGTGATATCTTGTTGGGGGACGATAACATTTTAAAGTATGTGGATACGTGCCAAATGTTTTTAACATGTAGTTTACAATCAATTGGACTTAATTTTCATATTCACAATGACAATTATTCATATTTAAATTCATCTCAATCAATTACCCTCGGGAGTTTCAATGCGTTTTGCGTGTTGTAGGTACTTTATGTAAAAAGTCATTTGCAAAATACCGCAAAATATAAATAAAATCTAACTTACTAATTTTATATCTATTAAAAATATTTAAATTTAATTCGAAATGGAGACAAAATATCAATATAACGCATAAGTAGATTTATTAAATTTCTACTGAAACATGCTTATGAAATAGAGGGAAAGATTCACTTCTATTTAAATCCAAAGCACTATTAAGCTATACTGGATCATAAATTTGAGAGAAAATAATTGACAAACGTATGCAAATTATCAAAAGCACTATAGACAGACCTCTCACCCTTTTCATTTATGAACGTATTTAATACTCAAGTTTTTCAAGAAGTTAGTACATCAAAACAACGCAACGGCAGGCACATAAATCGATGCATCGACGAAAAACAAATATCAGAGGCCCCTCGAAATACATTTCTTTGTTCCATGTTTTGCACATTAATCGCATACGCACGTACACGCGCTGAAATACGTGTGTATGCATATGAAGAAACAGAATGCGTATAAGTAGAGCATTGTACATAGAGAGACATCGATTTTTGTAGAATGCGAATGCGAAGAACGTTATTGCTTTCATTGTTGATCGAATGCGCACACATAGAGAGAACACAGAACAGAGGGACAACAAGTTGTCGATGTTTTTAGCTGAATATTTTTTTGCATTACCTCCAACGCCCATTACGATCGGTCCAGCGTACGATAGATTGTTGAGATGGAAACCGCGCGATTCGTTTTTGATTTTCACCGTATGATTGCCGCGTACTTCGCTTGCCATTGACAAATCATCAGCGTAATAACCTGCAACACAAGAGATCATTAATATTCCAGAGGTTTTTGGCAGGAAGCAAAGGTGTATACCAATTGTTGCCATAGCGCCGCCTAACAACATCAAAAGCAGCCCAATACTAAGGGCTTTACATGCATTCCATAGGCATTTTCCATTCACTTTGCCGCGAACAACTTGCACGTTCCATTGCGCCCCTGAAGCAGGATGCGCTCGACGCACAACCCCCGAACCTGCTTCACCTCCGCGAGCCCAATTACAGCCTAATAGCGTCCTTTGTTGCATTGTCGTAATGCGTAATATACGTAGCAAGAGTTCACAATGTCACACACACACACTTTTTATAACAACATCTTAGATGGGACGATAAAATAATAATTGCACTTAACCTTTTTTAGAATAATTCTGACCCTTGATTTTTTATTGTTTTTACGCGAAAGATACGGTTGAACCAGAGCATTTAGGGAGTCTTATGAGGATAATGGAGCTCTGCTCTGTTGACACACAACCAGACGACGAGCAGCATCCCTTGCTCCTGCCCGCGGTTCTGGACCGACAACGCTTGCAACAGGTGAACATGCGCAATCTCATTTCGTCGCTCTTTTATCGATTGGAGGAAGATACAAGGCACAAAATACATTTCGCAATGAACCACGATGATTACGCGAAATTGATGTAAAATTCTCCCATTTTGGGGTGTACACTCACATAAATCTGTGTAAAAATGCCATTAACAAACGTAGAAAACGCATAAACATTATGATGAGCTCGCATTTTCGTGATTTATAGCAATTTTTTGCGTTTGTTTGTTCGTCGTAATTCATATTTATGAAATTTATTTTTGTGTTATATAAGCTACACTAAAAATAAGTGAAAGATATTAAGAAGTAACCCTGGAATATAATACAGATTGAAGTTAGTTCTTGATCAGCAATATATGCAACCTAAGCTACATTTATATTATATTTAAACTTTTAAAATCTTTATCGTTCAAAGAGCAATGCTTGGTATTGAATAATTTAACTATAATAAGGACATTCATTTATTGGGTAATTTTAATTTCAGATTCTTTTTTGCGAATATACTTCAAAGGATAACATGGTTTTTCATTTTAAAATCAGGATTACGTTCCCGATTCTAAATTCAATGTGCCTGTTTTCGATACTCCTATTATTTATCTCACTCTATGATAACTCGACATTGTGGATCGTGCGCATTCGTACAACTTATGTTAAAAACAAAAAATATGGAACATACCGCCAAGGAATCCTGCACCGTCGAACTATACAGGCAGTATCCTTCTTTATTTTCAGTAAGTAAACATGAATGTGGTGTGCAGTTCTTCAATAGCGTCAATTGAATCGAAAAAAGTAGACTGTTACATTGTTATTAAGAATATAATTACAATGAATATCAAAATGTGAGTGATGTGAATTGCCATTCAGGATAATGCATCAACAAATAGATTTGATGAATCTGTGGAGTCTGATTGCTGCCAATGGCAGCACAGGTATTTCATATCCATGTACAATACCGACGAGTTATTTTATGGATGGATTACATGTATTTGCATACGTGAATAATATAAACAATCAATGCACATCCACCTCATCAGCGTCTCGGACATCTTCAGTATTTGGCGAATCTGAAGAAAGCAACACTTATATAAACACACTGCATGAATTAAATGACTTAAATAACGATGAATATGGAGATAAAAATATTGAGGAAGATATTCATAGTGATTCAGAAAATATTTCTATTGCTGAAAATACCACAAAAGAGGATAAAGAAGAGTCAATAATTGATACACCTACAATACGAAATTTTAAACGAATTAAAAGAGTGAGGTCAGCATAGTTATAATGTGATGTTTTCTATAATTTTAAACTCCAATCACGTTTATTTTAGATATTCTAGAGAAGAGTATAAATGTACAACTTGTCCTTATACATGCACCACTGAAAAGGCATTTTTAAAACACCTACATTCCTGTAACAATTCTAACAACTGCAGTGTAGAAACGCAACTATCTTGCCCCATCTGCGGTAAAGATTACAGTAGTGAAGAACAAATTCTCAGCCATATGCTGAAACATCGTGATGGAAAGCAGTTTTGTTGCGACTTGTGCAAGTTTCGCACATTGCAAATGAAAAAGGTGGAAGCCATAGATTTTCTTCTTGCCCTGATTCTACAATTGGAATGTAATTTTCGATATTAAATAACATTTGCTTTCAGCTTATACAACATCGGCGAATGCATACCGGAGAAAAGCCACATCTCTGCCCGTTCTGCACGTACAGATCAGCGCGAAGAGATAACTTGCGGTCGCACGTGCGTCGCGTGCACAAGAAGGAAAATCTCACGTGCGACACGTTCACGCCACGTAGCCTGCCATTAACACCCGCCACCGATAAGAGCAAACGTTGCTTTTCGCCGTAATTATAAAATGTATTTTAAATTAACAACCCCCCACAAACTTAAAGGGGGGAGAACATTCGACTGGCACATCCGAGCAAACACTAATATTGCCATGATATCCTAAAGTAATATTAATGGCCAAATTATTTGAAAGTCTGACTAGAATTAATTAAATTCTAAATTATAAGTGTTAAAGTTGTATCAATAATTAATGTTTTGATAACACGGGAATATTTCCAGTTTCAAACTATGAATGTCATTTAAAATCAAACTATTTGTCGAATGCGAATTGATATTGGAATATAATTGCTCATAATGCATCTAAAATTACCAGTATTTAACCGATAGCACAATTATCTATACATAGCTGAAAGTTACGGAATATTAATATTTAAAATCAAACATTTCTACGTGATGAATTTGTTATAATGTGACTGTGTTTTGTTGGAATAATCTGTAATTAAGTGAAACGAATCCGTTCCTATAAACAAAAGTCCAATTGTTAATTGTTGAAACTATATATATATTACAATTCTATTAATGGATTAACTTAAAAATAATAAATATGTGTAATCAAAATCACCTGAATAACTCTTATTAACAGATTCAACATTTATTACAACAGACGGAGATAAATTGCTTGACTTACCGTAGAAGTTTATATCTTTCTTCTGGATTCTTCCGGGTCTATAGACAAGTTGACTAACAAATCTCATTAAAATTCTTTATCTGAATTAGAAATATAGTCCATAGAGTGCGGTAGTAATATCTGAATAGTCATAATTCTTGGCAAATGAAAAATTATCAAACGAATGCATTTTCAAACATTTCATTTCATGTATATTTGGTCGTGGTAACATTATCCTAGAAATCACAAATCGTAAGAACGCACAAGTGATGTTGTAAGACAAGTTGCCTACAAACGTTTCCATGCACAGTAAGTTCTCCACGTGGTCACGTGATACTTGCTGAAACGTCAGTGGTAAGCAGTAGTTACATTCTAACCAAAAAGAAAGTGACGATTGAAGGAAAAATATCGCAATTTCCCTCGTATAGAAAGCAAAACTTCGTTGTATTTGATGCAACAAAGCAACAGTTCGAATTGAGTACGCACGTGACCGTGCGATGCAGGAATTAGTACGCAGAGTGTGTAGAGTGTAGTGTATATAGTGATTGAGAACACACTTAGCATAAAAGGAATAGTTGTTGATTAGTGCAACTTTCAGTATCTAATTGTTACAAGTGCAAATAATTGGACAGAAGCCATGCCAACGTAGGCATTTTGTTTATTCATTGGGTCGACATTCATGGAAGAAGGGCGACCACACATTCCACAAATCCATATGCATTTTGTACTTCAACAAAACTGGTCCTATTAGTGATTGATAATTAGGAATTACGTATATGCGTATGTATCATCATCATCACCAGCCCCATCAACAACAGCCAACTCACGGCGATACTTATCGCTTATCGGGGCGATGTCAATGATTACGAGAAGCACGTAAATATTGTGCTTGGGTAATTCACATGATAAATTGACACACTTGGCTGTGGGCCGTTTGTAACGAGTGAGTGTACGACTCAGAGATATTTGTGTGGCAGCATGCCCGTCGCTTGTTTACAGTGTCGAAGCACAGCAATTGATTCCAGCGTGAACGCTAGCCGTAACATTGACGAACGATAATGAAATGGGTGTTTGTTGGTGTAAGGAATCTGGCGATGCCATTGAATCATACTTTCCACGACCTGCAGAGGTAGCTTCAGAACTTGAGGAACCAGACCAATATGTGCGAATCACGTCCTCTGGCCATGTGGAAAATACGGAAAAAGGTTGCCCTGACTCGGAGACCGTCGACGATCTCATGCTGCAGACGCTTGGCGTGATAGGTACACTAGTTGATAAGTAAGTAAAATATTTGGCTGGCAAATATGTTTGCACTTTACTTGCCTCGATTATAACGTCTGTGTGAATGCGATTCTAGCGAGCAGGAACCACCGCAGTCTATGCTACGCTTGCACAATATTGCTGACAATGAAGATGGTTGGATTCAGGTTGTTAAGTCAATGGTGCATGTCATACCGATGAACGACCCGTTAGGGCCGTCTGTGATAACGCTGCTGCTTGATGATTGCCCGTTACCGTCCAGGGAGTCGGTGCAGCGCGTCGCCAAAATGTTCAATCTGTCCAAGGAGCGTGCTCTTAGTAGTCGTGGGATGGCACCTCGTGAGCGCAATATTTGCGTGGTACTAGGGTGTATTGCCGAGAAGCTAGCAGGTCCTAGCAGTCAAGGCATATTAAATGATGATACCTTAGATTATTTGTTAACTAATTTAGTAAGCCTTAAAAGAGATTCATGAAAGCTTCAATACTAATCATGGCATTTTCAGAATCCGGAAACCGATCCACATGTGATATTATTTTCGTTAATTGCTTTAGAGAAATTTGCTCAGACCAGTGTGAATAAGTCTCCTATTAATAAGAGACTCGAAATGGAGAAACCCTGTCCCATCGCGCTACTCGAAGAGTGGCGACATGAGGAGCACTACGTTAAACGCCAAGTAGGATTTTGTGCTCAATGGGCTTTAGATAATTTATGTAAGTATTCACTTGTTCTAATTCTTGATATCATTAATGTTGCATCATCATACACATATCTATAAATAGCTAACAACAAAAACAATGGTTGAGTGTTCTCTTAAACGTGATATTAAGTACTTTGAACATGATATTTGCGCTGATTTTTGGTGAATTTAATAGAATCTACTTCTACGAAAAAAACTGGCTCCCTGTAAATAGTGTTGCATTGAATGAGTATTTGCTGAAGTGTCACTTAATCAATCAATATTAGTACTTAACGATATAATTTTAAACATATTTTATGTGCTCCATGTTGAATAGGCAAATGGCTCATTTACGTTTTATTACTTTGGCATTTTATTGATTTACGTATGACTCATTTTAGTTTTGCAATAACTCCTTGACTCGTTTGTTTCATTATCCATTTATTGAATGTTCTAATGAATAATTATCTTCCAGTTGTTATGAACGATCGAACATTTACATATTTGACTGTGGACATGAGTGCTATTAATGCTATGCTAAATACTAGCGATGTGAGTGAATATCTGAAGATATCTTCAGACGGCTTAGAGGCGCGATGTGATGCATATTCCTTTGAAAGTGTGCGCTGCACCGCTCAAGCAGATGCAGGAGTTTGGTATTATGAAGTGACCATAATCACACCGGGAGTAATGCAAATTGGATGGGCAACAAAAGACAGTAATTTCTTAAATCATGTATGTTTGTCTGCTACACTATACACCATATATGGCAAAACACATTGCATAGATCACAATAGTAATGTGCTTTGTTTTAGGATGGCTACGGTATCGGAGATGATACATTTTCAATTGCATATGATGGCTGTCGCAAACTTATTTGGTACAATGCCAAGTCTGATCCGCAACCATTGCCACGCTGGAATCCAGGCGATATACTGGGTTGCCTTCTCGATTTCAATAATCAGCATATTATCTTCTCAGTGAACGGAACGAGTTTACCACCGAGTACACATGTGTTCAGTATGGCTAAGTAAGTTTATATGGTAGTAAATGTCATGAAAACATCTTTTATTAATGTTTCGCCAATTGTTTAGGTCTGGTTTCTTCCCTGCTGCCAGTTTCATGTCATTCCAGCAATGCCGTTTCAACTTCGGCGCCACCGCATTCAAATATCCACCAGAGAATATTGACTTCTCGACTTTTAATGCCACAGGCACCTTGCAGCCTGAAGAAAAGCAGGTGCTACCACGTCATGTATTCCTTTCGATGCTGCGGCAGCAGAGTGTCCGTGAAGACAGTTGTACACTTTGTTACGATATGAAGGCATCAGTCCGACTCATTCCTTGCAACCATTCGTAAGTTAATCATAATAAATATGCAATTATTTGGTGAAATACAATTAAATATTCTTAGGGGTTTTTGTAAGAGTTGTGCGAATCAACTGAACGAGTGCCCCATGTGCCGTGCCACGATCTTTAACATTGTGGAGGAGCTGCCAGCGTGACACAAAGTGACAATCTTGTTGGTAGGTGTATATATTCTGCGTAAAGAGTATTACTCAATAGCCATGCTTAGCAGGTGTGGTTTGCAAATAACTATCTGATATATCACTTTCTCCTCGGCCGTTAAATCGTTTAAATGAAGCTTTAACTATATAAGCGACTACGTAAAATTACCGCATTGGATTTTAACATGTTCGCATTTTGCGATAAAAATGATTCCTTATTTCGTTTATTTTGTTTTGTTTACGTCTAAATTTCATATATATATATCCTTACTATCGCGACATTGGTTGATGCTCATTACATACTCGATTATTTTATATTTTAATTGCCATAACAAATTCAATTATGCGTGTGGACGAACACGCTAACATCGAAATATAATGGAATTTTATATTATCCAGCCTGCCTACCTGTAATTATTCATAGACAAATACCACATACGGTAATTAAATCGGGTTCTCAAAGTACATAACTATAACTAATAAAATCTATATATATATATAAAAGAGAAGATATTTAAATAGAAATTACAAATATATATAAAATAACATATTATTCAAATCTATATATACATTTTAAAGAAAAACAGATAGATACATAATATTTATTTTCAAGAAGCGATAAACCGTTGGCTAAAAGCTGCTATAATCAATTAATTGTAATATAAATTAAAAGCACACTTTATTAGCTAAGATTTTATTAGGTGCTTACATCTTATTTTTATGACTATTGATTGTGTAAATGATTTTAACGTTTCTATAATATTTTTCAAAGAAATCAATACATTGTTATTATTGTTACATTCAGAACGTTGTTAATATAAAATATTAACAAATTTTCGAATTATTCCCAGATTATGATAGGTAGAATTTTAAAGCGGTGTGGCGCGTTCTGCATTACCATTCAAACGCGAGCAGGCTAGTGACTATCGCGACGTCATGTTGGCAGCGCACTATGCTCGCGTGTGTAAGCTGGTGTGAGCTCATTGTGCATGTGTCGTACGTAACCAAAGCAAGCAGCATTTTTCAACGCAAGGTCGTCCGCTCGTGCGAGAGCCTCACCGCACACACACGGCAAACGGAAACGGCGAGAGAAAAAACAAAAGTGATGAATCAGTATAAACAGTGAATTGTTATCACCCAGTCGCCGCAGTCACCGACTAAGACATCTCAACCCTAGCAAATTGTGTGCCTCTTCGAAGGAGACGTCGATCGTAGCAGCGCTTGGGGTAAATCACGTGCCTTCTCACGACTGCTATGTTTTGATAGTAATATTCAAAATGGCGGGTGAGTTTTGCTGCTGCTGCCATTTGCGTATCGTGCTCCCGGCATGCGACGCATTAAATTGGCATTGCCGCCAATATATGTATTGTACGCCTACTGATACGCTACGTTTCGGTGTATTGCAGATCGATCAATCTTTCACGATGACACTCAAGACGATTCCGATGAAGGTGAGTTGTGTTGTGTTTACTAGCATTATCACGCGTTCAGCGTTGAGTTTGTAACGTTAGCTTGCCGTCTCGTTCGATCTTGAGCGTTCCAAAATACTATGTGCTGACAGTGAGTTCATAAACAGGGAATGTGCTAATGACCAGCTCCTGACTGTCAAAGAAGTGTAGTGTTAACTTAGCATGTGTATATCACAGCATATCTTTCATGATTTTCGATTGTCAATGTCGTCGATGTTCTGATAAGCATAGCGCGCGACCGCATGGTCCATCATGTTGGTGAGTTCATTTTTCAAGTACGTTCATTAACACGACAAGGAAATGGTTTCGGTTCTATTGGTTTACGTACGTCGTGTGCACGGGGTAATATGCATTTCAAGCATTGACGCAATCGCGACATACGTGTTTTGCAATCTGGAAGCGATACAGTTATTGAGCTATTAACTGCAGTAAGTGCTCCTTTTAGTGGTAAAAGAGAGACGCAATTGTGTTTATTCATCGATTTGCCGTTCGTGGTGGAATCGTGTGCGTATGTAGTTGACAGTGGGCTATCAGTCAATGTCCATGCCGCCGTTGCAATTTAGGTTATGTCAAGTCCGTTCAGTGGATCTATGCGAAAACAAGTGTGTTGCCGGGAGTCATCCGTGCGCCGTTTCGCCGCTGTTATTTTTAATCAAGACGGCAATGAGGGCCATATCTATCTCGTTCCCGCATTATTTCTTCGCATTCGCGCCGACTTGCGAAGCTTACCGCATTTATTTATTTGCTATTTTCTAGCGCCTTGGATTCCAATTCGCAATGAACGAGAATAACAACGCGAGTCCCGTGTTTGAATGTGTGCCCCGTCTGGTGCGGCTAGCCAGACGCCGCGTCCGTTCGTTGTGTTGGCTAATTGCATGAAGAGAGGCCGATTCGAATGCCAATAGGCAAACCTAAAATTATCAAACGACGCGACTATGTTTTGTGTCTGCACGAGCGCCGACGACACATTGGCCGTGCAAAACAAACAAAACTCTCATTCCATGTGCGCGTAGCATAGCCGCGTGTATTTCGTAAAATTTCAATGTCCATCCCTTAGCTTGCAATGGAAAATAGACGAGTCATAAGATCAGCGACTTCGCGCGAATCATTCACCGCCGATCCGCGTGGTTCTCAAACTTAGCTCATGAGACGAGGGTTTAATGCAACGCGTATAACTGCATCGATCAAACATGTTGTCAACGCGCTAAAGAGACCACTCCTATGAGAATAAAAGTGCGCTTCGATTTCTTCATTAAACACATGCCTTTGCGGTGTGTTTCAGTGAGTCATGTTGTTATTCGCTGCCGCGGAAACTATGCAATTAGTAATTGTGCCACTGCGACTCCGAATGAATTCATTTATGCGGGAATTAATGAGTAATACTTGTTAGAAAACAAATTGCGCCAATGTTTGCATACCAAGCGCATCATACATAGTCATTGAGATTCGATTGCATTCGCGATATTAGCTCAAACTGCCTTCATCCCATGTGGTGCGCATATTTGCTAAGGTTCGATCAACACCACAACAACAACAACAACAACACGGCGCGGAAAAAGAAAACGGCAAACAACTCCCTGCACTCATTCCGTGGAGTTTGTCGTTTTGTTGTTGTACTCGAGGAGTGCGCGTGGTGCAGTTGTATGCAAGTTGCGATTGCTCCGCGTGTTTGTTGTGTGTTGCTGCATTCTGCACATGCATGAGCGCGAGTTGTGCATGGGTCAATGGACGTCATGCTTCTTTATAAATCCCAATGCGTGTGTTCGCACACGAGTAGATTCGTCGTACACATTTGCGCGTTTTGCTATACGCACACAGCGAAGGCGAGAAAGAGAGAGACGAGACATTTATGCATATGCTTTCTGCATGTGTGCTTATGTTTGCTAGCATTTAAATCGAATTTCAAGTCAAAACAAACACATGTGTTTTGTCGTTTAATTGTAGGAGGCATATAACATGCTTGCCATTTCGTCATTCAGTAATGCTTTCCACTATTTGTTGTTTTTTTTTTCCCAGTCGTCTCTCGTACGTTTAGAAACGTAGTATGATGACTGAAACACCTTTCTGCGGTATTTCGAATGAAGTTTTTGCGTTGTTGTTATGGAATTTGAAATATTTTTAAATTCGCCTTATCAGCCTGTAATAACATGCACAAAGTATGCACGTTAACAGATTCCGATGGGTACACAAGCATTGCGCAAATATTTGGTTAATACGTTTTATTGAAATGGTTTATTGTACGGATAAAATGTCCCGGTGAATTTAAAGTTAATGCTAAATTTATTGGCTAATTATTGTTTTTGTGGATGGACAGCGTTAAAAAGCACGTGGAAAACGATGCAACTATTCACAGCGCGTGCGACGAACCCGCGTGTTTTGTACTGGTTGCAGTTACTATTGGGGCCCGCCCGGTTGCTTCGTTACGTTTATTAACTTTTATTAAAT
The DNA here is from genome assembly GCA_030264675.1 of Anaulacaspis nigra. NCBI lineage: Eukaryota > Metazoa > Arthropoda > Insecta > Coleoptera > Staphylinidae > Anaulacaspis > Anaulacaspis nigra. Next base: position 45,281 of record JARJDV010009178.1, read on the forward strand.
TCATTATTTTTTATTATATTCTAACGGTGGGCAATTTAATTTCATATACATGCCAACGGCGTTGAAATGCACAAAAATGCTCTTTTCTCGGCCGTTTGTTCCGCGCGCTTTTAATGCGCTTTTTGTTTACGGCGCTTCGAGGAAATTTTGTTAGTTAATGGCGCATTGTCGGCTTTGAATTGTCATTATCGTTTTTATTCGATGTTGTATTTGTTTTATTGCCATGCACGTTGATGAGCTTGCTTGTTATGCTTATTTAACGATGATTTCTGGTGAAAAAGTGTTGTCCATTTGAAAATACGCGAAATCGAATTCCGGATCAAAAGTTGCGATATTATTGAGGAAGAGAGCAGGAGAGAAGCGTACTAAGGCAATATCAGTATCTGACACTGACACAGCTCGGCTGTCTGACTTATTGTTAGATAAAGTACCGGGTGTCACTTCCGGGGAACTCGTGGAACTCATTCAATATGTAAATACAACACTTCCGCTCGCGCGCGCACCGCCGCCGCGCGTCTTCCTCCGTCCGTACATGCATACGGACTGTGAATGATTTTGTGTGTGGGTCCGAAAGGCCTATCAAAACGTTGTGTTACTGTATCGCTGTACAATACGTGCACTCTGCTGCTCCTGTCTTTCTGGTGGTACTTGCATTTAGACCATTTTCTCAGCGCAGAATGCTTTTCGCCGGCTTTGCCGTGTCAAGTCCTGATATATCTTGCACATCCGCCGACGTGCATATGAGATTGTTCTTATTGCTGCGAAAGATAGAGAAGTGCATCTTGAAAGTCATTGTGCAAAATCAATAGAAAACACTCGGACAAACGTTTAATTTGCAATTTATCTTGCCGTAATGAATGGATTTGTAATTTGATACGATCGTAGTATTGCGCTTATCGTGAAACGAGATTCGACACCATTTAATGTGCATTATCCGTTAGGGAGTGTGCAAATTTGAGGGATTTGCGTGGGGCTTAATTGTGTCGATTGGCTATTTTCTAATGCGAATTGCCCGTTTGCCGACCGATTGACCGTAGAGTACGAAGAAGCCGGCATGTGTACGTACGCGGTGGTTAACCACGCCCGCGTACGCGTACGCTCCTATTGATTCCGCAACGGCGTGTGGCGGTGCTCTCTCGCGTACAACGCCGTCGCCGGCGAGGAGAGCACCAAAGAGTCACCTCGCTTCCTCTATGTGTGTTGTTCGTTCACAGCGGTAGTCGCCGTCAGCGTTTGTGCGCCACTCACGCAGTTACGCTGCCACCGGCATCGCGGAGCGGCAGCGGCGGCGTTCGTTTGTTTGCGAAGGGGGGAAAAATAAGGAAGAGGAATCCCTCGTTGAAATTCCAGCCGAAACGCGGCAGCGATTGTGTGCGCTGCTGTGCACAGGCGTGTTGAACACGCTGTAATGAAATTTCGGCGGCATTGGGTGGCGGCGGCACCGGTAGCAGCGCCTCGCCGATGCACGGCGGCGTCTTCGGCAACTGATGCCGGCACTCCACACCCGTCGTCGTCGTTCTTCGCACGCGCGTGTGCGTGATGCGAATGCCCGCGCGCGCTCTTTCCTCGCCACCGCCAACGCTGCCGCCACCGACGGCGCTCGCTGTGCGTCGACCTCTCGCCGAGTGTGCATATGCGGATGCAGTTTTTTACCGTACAGTGCTATTTTTCCCACCACCGCGCGAACTATTCCTCGTCGGGTGTACGTACTCCTTGTATCTGCCGGTGCTAATTGGCTGTGACGCGGTGCGCATCTTATTAAATCTCGCGACCGGGAATTGATGATATTGGTGTGAACGCTGTGGGGAAGTACGAAGGATCGCGCCGCGCCGGTTTTTGCCCCGTGTGCGCGCTGCGAGTGCTTTTAGTGGCTCTCTAATGGGGGATTTACGTGGCATTGGAGAGGAGAATTGGTCGCGCCCTCAACACCACAGCCCAAGACCAAATCACTTGGTAATGATATTTACATTCCTTCGATACCGCGAAAACAACTAATCATTTGAATGACGATCTGCTATGCTCTTTCCGGAAGCTGAAACGAATTTGGTACTGTTATTTATTTTCCCTTATTTGGCACTTTTGATATGACAATCGTACGTACGTCGAGCGTAGAGTATTGCAAATAGGAAGTTGTCTTCCGATAACAGTTACTCTTTGGCAAACTTTACTGCAAAGCTGCGAGCGCGTCGGTGGATAGATCTTGAGAGTGCTACATCGAGTAAGTGTGGCGCGTGATGCTTTTGATAGGTTGGCTGTAAATATCGATTCGCGTCTTACACATTCAACGATTTCGTCGAGCAAGTGCGCTCATCACCCCCATCATCTTGTAGAATGTCTCTACTATACAAGCGCACGACTCTTTCATTGCAATCTTTATTATGCAATTTACATTTTTGAATGGTGCATTTAAGCGTTTCCACCCCTTTTGCGCACTGATAATTAGTTGATGTCGCGATAAACCTGTTGATGATGTTATAATTTGTCGCACGTTTGAGAACAGTAATGTTAATTCTATTCGAGAATGGCTTTTTGCGTCGAATTTTCCTTATGCCTTTGGCGAAGATTTGTAGCTTTATTAGTTGCGCGCTGATAGTTCACTAACTCTTGAGCGCGCTTTTAATCGCATTGCTAATTGAGTAGCAGCAGCAGTGCCACTAGTTAGCGGTGTGTCTGCCTTTAATAACGGGGCTTTCTGCTCGCAGCAGAAACTTGAACTCATATTTGCACTTCTGGCAAGAGTACTATGGATTTCGCGTTATTGATTAAATCCTACTGTATCAGAGTTGTTTCAGGCCATTATTGTTTCGGGAATGTTTTGTTCATTTTTTAAATGGCGACCCGAACGGGCCTTAATGCTTAACTCTTGTTTGCAGGCGTTTTCGAACAGGGAGATTTGGATGGTGACGATGAGGACGACCTCACCAAGCGTGCCATCCCCGATGACGCGAAAAAAATTCTCGATGAAGGAAGCACCAGCAGCCTGTTGAAGCTGATCAAATCGGTTGCCCTGTACGAGTCGAAACATCTTCATGGAGTTTGTGACGTGTAAGTGATCAATTTTTTTCATTATTTATTTTTAAACGCATTGCTCCTGAATTCGCATGAATTGATTGACTTATGCTCTGACTCATTTTGTACTGCGAGTAAAATTGATGTGAATGCGCAAGGATCGGAGCCAATTTTTCGGTGATTCATAAAAGTGCGCAATGGCAAAGGTTGTATGTATGACGTCAATTACAGCGGCGATTTTGTCCGGAACGTATATGCAGTCGGCGACGACCACGACGCCGCTTGTCCTTTTTGCGAATGTACATACGACGAAGCCGGAGGAAAAAAGGCGGCGTCTGGCACACGAGTTTTGATCGTGCGTGTGTCATTTAGCGATGTGTTCGCTTGACAAACACGTTGTGGCGGCCGCGTGCGTCCGGATATAGACGTCGCGATGCAAAATTAGCTCGCCCACATGAGTATCGCACACGTTGGATGCTCAGACGCCACCGCCGCCGCCGTCGCCGCGGCTGGACTTTGCTCGATAGCCCCGCATGCCTTTTGTCGCTATTACTTTGTAGGCGAGTGTGGTATCTGCTCCTGTCAGGTAAACTGAAACCGGCGAATCAGTTTTTCTTGGATAAATATCGATCTAGAAATGGATATTGGATATCAAATTATTTTAGGATAGTTTTCGTAATTTTTATTCGTTGGTTTGCGTATTACGCGATTTTTCGGATTTGGGTTCAATGCGACATGAATTCGTCCTCGTCTGTCTGGTGCTTTTGGCACACAGACGACGTTGACCACCTCCTCTCGATCGAGTGCGAATGCCGCCTGTGCATGTGCGGTCATTCCCGATATTCGCGCGCAAGACGAAGATGACTTCGGCTACTACTAGGCTACGTGTTGCATAATTATGTCTAAATTATTTTGGGTCAGATGACATCATCGGCGACCGATGTGCGTACGTACGCAGCGCGTATATTTGGATCTCTCACTCTGCGCGATGGGTCATCGCACTCGCGCGGGGTGTTGCTGACCTGCCGACCGATGGGGTAACAACCTATATAGCGACGCCGCCACCACCGCCGCGCTACGCGAACGTGTTATCACACATTGACGCGCTGCTGTTGCAGTCACTCAGTCAGTCAGTCACTCTATCGGCAAGCAAACAGACAGCTGAATGTGTGTGAGTCCGCATTTTCCAATTCCCTGGAAAGGGTTGCTCTATATTCGGCGGTGTGCATTCATGGCGCCATGCTTGCTGGGAGTTTTATTTTATGACTACGCAGAAATTAATTCATTAATTGTAAGTAAGCACTTTTTCAACGACGAGGTTTTTCATTCGCTCCTAATTCTCACGCATTTAATGAATACGCTGAATTTGCGTCGAGACTGCTTTCCACAAAAATGCGAGATTGCTTTGTAGTTCCGCCCGCTCTACCTTGATTCAGTGTGATTCATTCGGTTTTCGTGATTACCTATTGATTATTAATGAGGATTTTCGTAGAAATATTGAATGTTGCTTCATGTATTCTTTTACTTACATTCACTTGAAATGGCGATTTTAATAGTGGAGTTTACACTGAAAACATACGTGAGGTCTTCAAGAAAAACAGAACAGTAATGGCATGTCAGGATTTTCAAGTAGGCACAATTGGGAAAGAGGGTCTTGATTTTTTTCATGTAATAAATTCACGTTTGGTTGTGACCAAATGGAGAATGACTAGGATAATTTGTAATAGTATTCATTTGTTTTGCTAGTATAAAACGGTGGTTGATTTTGATTTATTTCGTCTATGCCGCCATGACGGATGAAAGTAGTACTGGTGGTGAAAGTTGTGTGCCTGTGTCGAGGGGGACGACAAATCGTGCACCCCAAACGGAACTTTCAATATTATTTGGTTTAAGCACAGAAGTATCAAAGTATATCACGTCCAACAAAAACTAAGCTATTGAATTAGCTAGCTAGATTTTCTAAGGGTTGTGCGTGTAACCAGCCGGAATACGTTTGACAAAATTCCCATCGCATGAATTATTATATGTGCGGCACGTCCGAATTCTGGTACGGGCCGCGCCGCCCTGGGAAGTGATAATATTTTCCCACGTTTATTAGTTTGGCGAGTGCATTATAACTCTTCGACGCTGCTCGCAGCTATCGTTTTTTTTCCTGGCCGCTTGTCTTGGACGACGTGTAATCACACGTTGCGGTTATTTTTGACTAATCAAGTGACATTTTTAGCGCGTTGGCATTCCACGAAGCCGTTTTCAAAGACAAGTTTGTTATTTTTTTCAATTACTGGAGTCCGGCCGCGAAGAAGAATGCAAATAAAAGTAAGCAGCGCTAAAGCTCGCGGTATTGGTCGACCTCCCACCTGAGCCGCGACAAAAATAAAATATTGAAAATCTTGAGCGTCCAATCACGACGCTATCAATAAAACCGGTTGCGCGGCGGCTTCGCTCCTTGATCCTGTCGTTCATCTTGTTTTGCTCAAAATCGCAAGTCGCGTTTTTCTATTCGCTCTCTTAAATAATTAACTAATTAATTAATAGTAGCAAACAAGTTAGCAAGTTTTAACACAAAGGGCTGAAATTTACTTTTAATCATTAACTTCTCGATAATAGATCCACTTTGTGTCCTGGAGGGATGAGTTAGTAAATTCAATAATTTCATAAAGAATTTCCGAAATTGCCATGGGCAAAATCGCAATAGGGCTGAAGTGGTTGTAAATAAGGGTAGAAACAGTTCTCGATATAATGCTAGCTGTTGCATTGCGGTAGTCAAAAACGGGAACTTAATGCGCATCGTCTGTCTGTCCTGTCTCGATCGCGTCCTATCAAAATGTATCAGCGAAATAGGCAAGCGGCAAAGCCACACATCTGCCGGGGCAGGTGTGTTGTAACATGTCGTCCAAAGCGATGGGGTGTACGAGACGTTTTGCTGTGGTGTGTTCTTCCACTGCTTGATGAAGCTCAACAGTGACGCGTGCCAGCTCTAACAACATGTCGGTGATCTTGCTTTTGAATTTTCTGTTGCTCGCAAAATATCGCACAAATTGTGCGAATCGTATTAGAACAACCCTTTCTGAATAGAGTTAAAGGTGTGCGTTTCGCACAATTCCAATGAAATTGATATACGCACATTCCAAGTTCAATGCCACTTCATTATCGCAACCACCAAATGTCAATGTCGTTCGCTTACGTGGCGTTCCCGTTACGCCCTCAACATTTTGGTCTATTTCGGAACGTAATGAGCACATGTCAATGTATTTTTTATGGGCGCGTGCTTGCGATGTGCGACATTTCAAGTGCTTCCTCGTTGCTGATGATGCACGCGCTCTCTTCGACTTAACGGTGTCGTTTGTAGATGAATGTACGCGAAGCCGTACAAGGGTGCTAAAGGATGTGTGGAGCGGCGCGATAGTCCTGCGCACCTCGCGTTCATTGGCAAGAGCGCCAGATGTTGAACGCATTGAACTAGGAATCGACAGCTGAAAGACAGCTGCGCGCTTAGAGACAGGAGGAGCGAGGCATTCGCGTCCGAAATTGAGGATGCGCGCTTGAAATGTATTCTCGTCCGCGTCCCGCTGGAGATTATTTTAATTACCTGTGCGTTCTCCGCAAGCACGCACTCACCGAGATTAATGTTCGGTCGTTTTTCACGCGCAAATGCGACTTTTGCCTTAGCCAAATTTTTGGCTAAGGCTTGGAAGGCAGGCACTCAATTTTCATGGATGCGTGGTGTATTGACTCTCGTGTTCATCATAGACAAAATTATTGCATTGGCAAAATTTCTTCGTGTTGCCGGCTTTTAGTCCAGGTGTTGAAATCTGTTTTGCGCGAAATACGATGTGCCATGTCCTGCAGCTGCCTGTACGTCCGTTCGAGGGGGCAGGTGCACCGGCACGCTTTTCTTGCAGACGCCGGCAACGAGGCTGCTTAAGAAGTTGATGCGCGGCGCGCGCGAACACCCGATCGATGGGCAGGTGATGTGCGCACGTGCATATGCCTCGTCTTCCTTTCTACTACTGATTTATTTCTACAAGCACGTGCGCGATGCTGCGATACTCTCATAAAGGGCACGCACTTTCTCTATAGCTTTCTTGCCACTTGCAAATTCTTCCCGTATTCTTGGTAATAATGGAGCGTTCTTCCCAACTTTAACACAAAGGATAGCTAAGGATTCTTAATTACCGTATTAGCGTAAAAAATTGGCCACTGAATTTTTTCGCCATGTTAACGTGGATAACGCAGCTTTAATTAAAGGGGAAAGACATGTGCGAAACGGCTTTGTGGTGGTAATAAATATAGTAATACGTGCGCGCAGTGTTGCTGCTACGTATTGCACTAGCGGCATGCCGCGCCGCCACACGTGACCGGATATGAGATGATCGTTACCCGACCACCTGGCAAATATATATATCTGAACGTGTTCGTATTGTAGTCGAAGAACAACAACAACAAAATGCAGTCGGCAAATGGGGGTGAAATTGCAAGAAACAACAGCACGCCTGCATGCATATTTACGTGACGCGTGAGGAAGAAGATGCCGCCGAAAATTAATGAAGCCTTGAGGATGCGCGCTTCGACTGTTTTTCCCGTGGCACATTCTCCGGAGAATGGAGGAAAACGTATTTATAGCAATCATGGGTGCCCCTTTTGCTCGGGAGCGGCAGAACGCGTATGTGAAGCACTAAATATTCAAGCATTTGCCACATTTATTGCCGACAAGCACGTGCGAACGAATGCGCACAACCCCTCCGGATGTGCAATTGTAGCACATCCGAGTGGGATCATTTTCTTTGCGATGCGTGCCAAGACGATAGACAAACAGGCCGACAGACATCGGGCGCGTATTTTTAGATAATTTTAGGGCGTGTTTTTTGTTCTTCATTTCCGTATGCGCTTTTTTACGCGTGCGAGAGTCGGAATTTGTGAACGACTTGAATAAGAAGACGCTAAATTGACGACGACACCTCATGTACGCGCCGATATTGAGAGAATGCGTGCGTTCGCAGGGGGGCCCCAGTCATAACAAACTTATAAATAGAGCGGTAGCGGCAGGCTAATGCTGCTAGTGGGGAGCGTTGTGCCGCGTGCGTTCTCGTATTTTTTCGTAACCCACCCACATGCGAGTGACACGCACGAAATAGGCCACCGACACTAAAATTGTCTGTCTGGATGCCGCGCGCCCGGAGGCGGTCTGCACCGACAATGCGTCGGCCTAGATTTACTATAAACTTATTTTTACGGCTGCAAACGCAAATATTTAAAGCCACCCTTAACGAGCATGCACAATTTAACGCGAAAAGTTTTCCTGTATTTTCTGGAAAAGTACAACATTTGTTGTTATTCATGCGTGTTGCATAGGTTTTTGCCTTAAAATATTCAGTTCGCGAACGCGCTAGGGAATCATCAAAAATGCAATGAGTTTCTCCGTCTCAGAAACTGCAGTACCGCATGGCGAAGAAAAATAAGAAATCGAAGACTGCGCATTTTATTCCTCATCTCGTTTTATCCTTACGATAACACTGCAGTTAAACCGCGACCGCAACAATAACAACACGACCGCGGCATCGAAGAAGAAGAAGAAGAAAAGAAGCTGGTTGAAAGTTGATTGGCCATCTGGTATGCAATGCGATGCACTTCAGGCTAGTGCAGAGTGTGTAATGTGCTCGCTCTCTGCATGTTCACCGTGTTGTTGTTGTTGTTGTTGATGATGTCGGCGTTGCGTGGCCTTCTCGAGACCGCTGTCGTCTGTTGCTGCTGCTGCTGTTGCGTTGATGCTTCAGCAATGTTTGTAAACAAGACTTAGCCGCGATACCCCTGTATGCGATGTGCTAGTAAACGCAACGCGTTGCTGCGGCTGCTGCAGCGTGCATCGGAAGTTCAAGGCCACTCCTGAAGAATTGCGCGAGAGTTCCTTGCCTCTTTGTTTACATCTTGGCGTGCTGAACAAACGTACTATTTTTTCTGCACCTCCTGCTAAACATTTAATTCCATATGCATACATTTTATTTACATTAGATAGGGAGGAAATATTTAAAACTTTCGTGTGATGATACTACCTGTGATAATTGATCAAATTCTTAGCACAGATTATGAATGAAGGCCTTATCTCTCATAATAATGCGGTAACATTGGAGATTATTATTGAGGCAAATGTATTTTAACTAACTGGGACTTTCGTTATCCCAAGCATACATTCATGCATTTGGGATACAAATAAAATGGTAGTAATTCAGCAAATGTCGCTTTATTAAGGAGTCCATTATATACATCCGTTGTCGTCGACGTCGTCTCCGTCTTTCTTTGAATATCACAGACGGAAGAAGAATACAGCAGACTTTCTTAAAGCGCACGGTCTGGCCTGATTTCTCAAAGGCGATAACAGACAGACAAGCAAGCACAAAGCAAAGCAAAACAAAGTAGGCTGCTAGCCGCCGCCATAAATTTAACCGACATTTAACGTTTACCAGGAATTTAATATGCAAATTTCCAATCGGTCGACGCGGCGTCTGCTTGTGTTTCGTATTGTACTTCTTCGACTAACGTGCACCACGTACAATTAATACAAATATGTATTGTGATTAGTTTAGGCTATCGCGCGTTCCAGCCCATTATGGCGTGTGTGGTGCGTAGAATGATGGCGGGAAAAGCGGACGCGTCGTAGTAGCAGCAGCGGCGTTGGTAGTAACTGCGCAGTAAGTTGAGTAAGCTTTGCTCTCGTGCAGCGTGTTTGCGTTGTTTTGTTATGCCGTCGTTCGTCTCGCTCGCGTTCGGAATGCAGTCATGGAGGCCAACAGTGTGGTTGCGGCAATGACCAAGGAGTGTCTGGGATGTATGTGCGCAAAGTGCGCGCATCGTACACATGGGCTGGATGGTGGATGGAAGCAACAGGCCGGTTGGTTTGGTTTCTTGGTTCACGCGATTGCTTCTCAGGCACCACGCCTGAGAAGAACATGCGCGCACGCTCAAAGGCATATCGGTCCTTCCAGGAATCCGTCGATGCACCCCCCACAGCAGCAGCAGCAGTGCGCTTTGATCCTCGCTCTCGTCCTCGCTACAGCGCTACTGCCGTCCGTGAACCATGAACGAACTTTCAAAAAGGCGGCAGTACGCACGCTCGCGTTGAGTATTTATTCTCTTCACAAATAAATGTGTTGTATTTCCTTGACATGTTTGCATTTGATTAATGCTATCATTCGCAGGAAATAAGTAAAACTTATTTCATGCACGATTCAAAGTTATTTAAATTCTTTGAATTTTATTTGGATATTGCTGTTATGTTGTTGTTGCTGCTCGTTCTTGTTATGTTTTGCTTGTTAATTTCATTCCGTTTCTCGCTGCATTCCTTCGTCGGCGACTTGCATTGCGCGAGAGGGGCTCCTTCGTCCATTAAAAACGAAATGAGCAGAAGAGTGCTCTTGGCTGCCCGCGGTGGCTTGCTTTTTCTTCAGCAGGCGCGACTTGTGTTGATTCGACGAACTGCTCTGCACCGGCAGCGGGCAACGCGATGAAGAACTGTTTCAACAATGGTATCATGGCTGGATACGGCGCCAGATTTCTACAATGCGGCGGCGGCAGTGGCGGTGTGTGTGTTGTTGTCTCACGTTTAATGTAAATCACTCGGACCATTTATCACCCGATCTCTTCTCTCTTGGTTCGCTTGTTGTCGTCGTCGACTTGGTCTTCGTCCTCGTTGCTTTTGATGCACCGCGCGGCCCTTTCTCTTCTTCGTCTCCTTCTTGGGCTTCTCATCTCATCATCATCATCAGCACCTCTGGCATGCATGCCGCGCACCACATTGGTGCGGAATTATTTCGGAGAAAAGTCTACCTGCACTTTTTTCCCTCTGCCTTTTCGCCTCGTATTTTTATGATTATCTTTATTATTATATGGGTGTAGAGGTGAGGTTGGTTGACTAACTGATAATTGCTCGCTTGTTTTGTATTCCAGGCCATCCACCTTTGCCGCTCTTCTTGCAGCGAAGCTTGATGGCTTGATTCTTTTTTCGTTTTGTTGGCATTCCTTCCTGCCACACTGTTCAATCGACGTATCGAGCGTTTATTGAATGCACTTGTATATTATTCATTGAGCGTTATTGAATCACGAAATGCGCGACGTACTTTTTTCAATTGCATTTCAAATTTGTTCACATCCTCGCACGCAAAATTGCTCTTAGGTCGCCTCCTTGTCCGGTCCTCGCTGCCTTTTGCTGCGTAAAGAGCGCGCACAAATCATCAGGTTATATGAGCGTGGTGTGACGGTTTCCCACGGTGGATGGCAGTCAGGCGAACGACTGTTGTCCTCGTTCTTCGCGAGGCGCGTCGAGGAATTGTTGTTGTTACTATCCCTTCGTGTCTGCTGCTGCTGCTCTCCTCTTCTTCTTCGGCACGGCTGGCACACACGTTGAGAGTGAGCGCGGTTATCCTTCCCTTGTCCCCCACTGACCCCCCAAGTATAGTGTAGGTATCTCTGAATTTGTGTGTGGCTGCAACAGCGCAACCGGAGGCGCTAATACTACTCCGAATGGAGCTCGCTTGCTGGCTTCTTGTGCGGCGCGAATTCCACCTCGCCCGTTGTGGTGCTGGCTGCTGTTGAGCTCGGAACAGTTATGAGCTGCCTCGCTGCATTCCATCGTCGGACGGCACTAGCCTTATATGCATGCGCCCAACAAACAACAACAACAACAACAAAAAGTCAACGCATGCAAGCATGCATCGTCCTCGACGTTGTTGTTGTTGTTGTCGTCGTCGTCGGTGAGAAGCTATCGAAAAACAGCAGCAGCACAACGCAAAATACGACAACGACCTGGTTTTACAGAGCAACATGGCCGGCACCACCAGCACCAAACATTCCTTCCTACCCCGGGTGCAATGAATGGTGCAAGCACGCATGTATGCATTCTTCTGTAATCAGTCGGTTTTTATGCGCGTATAATTATGGACCGGAAAGTCCGATATGTTCGAAGAAGAGTGCAAGCACGAAATATGTAGGCAGTTAAGGAAAAAAGGTATCAGAAATTATGGCTCGCGCGCACGCGGGGTTCCTGTTGCGCCGTGGTAGCGGCACGTACCAAACGGAACGGGGCAAATTTTCGAGAATGAGCCTGTAATTTCACATCGTTATCGCTTGTTTGAAAGAGGGCGCTTATAAGGATATAAATTTTACCATTTCACGTGCCGCATCTTTTTGTTTCTTGTTCGAATGAATCAAAACAAAAGTCATTGTAAATTATAATTAAACGCGGGATGGTATAATAAGGTGTGAATTACGAATTATGAAAATTTCATTACACAATGATACCGCTCTTTATGCGCTGTGTCAATGCGTTTGAGTGGAGAGTAGAATAATACTTTTTACGCTTCTTCCAACAAAGTAAAAGTTGATTATCTCGTTATGAATTATGATGGCATCTAGTAAATATTTCGGATGCCAACGAACCGGCTGCTGTCGGCGTGAACACGCATAACATGACGATGACAATAATGCGTGCGAGAGCAACAACAACATCGGCTGCACAAAACGGTGGATGTGCACGGTGCGCACACAATTACCGCGGGTCGCGAGCGCGCGCGTGCACGTAGGTGCTGCACAATTAGTCGGAGCCGTTAATGAGGAGGTTCAACAGCATCAGCCGCCTCGCGTTCGACGCAAACGCAGCACTAGCAGCGGCAGCAATAGTAGTGGTAGTAGTCTCTCCTTGAACCCCAGCATCGGCCTTGCAAGAGCGCATCGCGCGTTCTAATACGATAGCGATGCGTGTGCATTCGCGAGCATTCCGATGCATTTGAGGAATGCCCCTGCGGCCAGTGTGTGCGGCTTACTCTTGAATACGCGCGGACTGCACATTGAGAATGTTTCAATAGGTCCTTCGCGGACGTAAGCAACGTCGTCCAATTCAACAGCTCTTTAGAAAATACTTCTTGCATTCTAGAATTGCATAATTTACCATGTAAAATTGGACAATTGAAAAGTTATTAAGATTGGAACTGCGTAGGCGGGTGTTGTATTCGCACAATTGCAATGCGAAATATATGCACCGCGTGTATGGCGGTGACAACATCAACAACATAAGGCTGTGTAAAAGGCAAACGCGGCGCACAATGGTCGTTGTTTCTGGTGCAGTAAGTAAGGAGTTGCGAATACGAGCGCGGGAGTTGGGGTGCACACATTGAAGCGGCGCGAAGCGCAACAACACACGAACACATTCACTTCGAGTCAGTCAATGTTTTGCGTCACTCACTATCGTTTGTGCGCTGTGACCCGTAACGCGAGCGCGAACGATACGAGCGCACGGAGCCGGGTGTCCGTCCATTCAATAAAAAACACATTCTCTCTACTCATTCATTCATTCATTATGCGGCGCATATGTGGTACGCATTCGTACGGACGTGTATGCTGCGCGCATACACAATATGGACATGTCACAACCATATTTTAAGTATGGGTGTTGGTTGTTTGTTGTATGCGCTCGCGCGCTATTTTCATGCCTGGAAATTGCGTCAAGCTGACGATTACACACGCTCGCAAACAAGGACAATAATAAGGCGGCGATGGTGGCAGAGAGTAGCAGCGCACACTCGCTTGCGATAATGTATTGCAATTGAAAATCGCTTAATTTGTTTGCGCGTATTTCATTTGTCTATTATAAAATTATCAGTCAATACGAATTGGCTTTTCCGATTAGAATTGAAAATTGACAAGTTGAGAAGTTCAGTTCAGTAGTATAATAAAGTCTCAGGGGTCTCATCGCGCAGTTATGAGTGACAACCAAGGAATGTGAAATGTATTTTAGTGTTTTGGTATTTCACGTGGACCCGGGTTCATTGGCGCCTGATTGTTGTTTCGAGGTTGTTCTAGTCCTCTTTTTGGGTTGAATCTGGTTACACGCTGGGTGCGCGGCGATGCTCTTTCAGCTATATGTGAAAGTGGGGAGGCGTCCTTTTTCGTTGCAAGATAATCGATTCGGGGGCACCGCGCTCTGGCGCGGCGTGTGCGTACATACAAACGCTTATCGTTGTGTGCGGACGCGTTTGCGGGTATGCGCGCGCGCGAGGGGTTTAGGTTCAAGGTCTGGCATGGCGCCCTGCACACCCGTTACGTAAGACGCGCTCGGCGCGAACGCGTTCGATGCCATTGACCCCGCCGTACGAGCAACGGCCGTTTGTGTGTGATCCTTGCGCTCAAATAATTAGCGGCAACGGCCACGGCGGCGGCAGTTAGCACGACTTTTGCGCGAAAATGCGCACGCGGCTACACACTCGTTCGAATTGCTGAATGGAAATAAACTTTTAGCTGTTGATCTACGCGCGCGCGTGCTTCCATTAATTGCACTTACGCATTTATTGCAGATTGTGTGCGTTATTCTTTCACCGAATCGCGCGTATGCACGCAATTGAGTAATTTCGCCGATTAGAACATGCGTGCATATTGCAGGCTTGGTGAGGCGGTGGTGGTGGCAGTGGCAATGGCAGAGAGACGGTCAGGCTGTCGCATTGCCGACGAAGGCGGTCATGTTCGTTATGAATGAAATATATGCGACGACTGCTTCTTACTGCGCGAATGCACGCGCCTTCAGGGCGCGCATAAACCCACTGCATTTATGCAGTTTGCCTATGCGCTACTACTTTTTTGCGTTAGTGCTTTGCGCGTTCGCATTCAAAGTAGAGGATACGCGGCGCGGCGTGTTTGCCTTGCTGACCACTCGCTCGTAAATGAGGAGCTATTTTCTATTTGTTGGAGCTGCGTGTTTTCAATTTACTATATACTATTACTAGCTACTCTGACGACACTGTTCGTTGACTCATATTAATTTCCATTCATATGCGTTTTTCTCATATGCGCCCGCGATATTGACGTACTCGTATAATTACCATGCATAAATGTGATTGCATCGAGTTACTTCTTCCGAATTCAAATTTAGTAACTAACTTGTCGAGGCGGAAATTGTATTATTCTGTCGAAGGTACAGATTGCCCGCGTTCTCTAATTACGTTTCGCGTTTTGTGGTGCAAGATGGTCCAAATCTATTTGTTGATGAGCTCATTCGTACGTGGTTTATGCCATGAGTGTGACTTTACCTGCTCTCGTGCATACCTCCATACGCATATGTGGTAGTTGCTTATAATGAGTGCACGTATGTGTTGAATGCCGACACCGTAGCGGTGGGCCTTAGCGCGCCCGACGCGAGATGCACCAGCGAGAAAATAAGATGCTGTGGAATGTGTGGGGTCCATGTGAAGATTACTGACCGTATTTCCCGGAATTGCTCGCTGTGCATCGCGTTGCGTTCACGAAACGAAGCCAAAGCGGGTTCAGTCGCCATCAACGCGCCATGCCGCGTTCGCATACCAACCACGCCAATCATTCATTTGAGGGTGGGGGGGCTATTGAACTGCAGCCAACTGTCTGAATTCGCTACACAATTCGCTGAAGAAAACAAATTGAATTACCATCCGAATGAGCAAGTGGTTTACATATTCTAATGCGTCATATTCTTTGCACGAATCATCAAACTACCGCGAATCCCATATCCATCGGTGGTGTGTGTGTGCGTGCACGTCAGCAAGCACCCACGCCGTCAACAATTGCGCTTGTTCACTATTTCCTCCTTCGAAGAGCCATGATCACGTTGATTGGCTATCATCCTCCGTCCCTGTTCTTCTCTTATTTCTAATTCATTCCCGAATGCTGCATTCTATCGCGTTCGTGTAACCCTCATCCCCCCGCTTGCCGTGGCTGCATTCGTGACGTGTCTCAAGGCAGTTAGGTGGCCACTGCTTCACCGTGTGCATGCATGACGCCCTTATGCTGCTGTCGGGCTGCTTCTTGGAAGAGTGCGCAGCGTGGCTGGCAGACCTCGCAACCTCGTCTCGTAGGCAATGAACCTGCTCCGTCCCGACCAACCCTAAACCAATATCGCTCGATACAGTGTGACACTACATTTCTAAGGAAGTATCAAGGTTTGAGTCCTATGCCGCGGCGCGCCGGGTCCTGCAAATTGACTTAATTTACATGCTTAAGGTCATGTTCCGAAAATACAATATGCTTCTCTTAGATTATGAAAGTATGTCCTTCGAGAATTTACGCGAACAACAATAGTACCAACGCTTATACGCGTGCTGCCTTCACTTCCGGGCGAGTCCATCGAGGGGTGAGTTGGGTGCCCCTTCGCTCGCGGCCCCCCTCCTTCCCGATGCGCCGAGGACGCGCGTAATCCACTTACGACGTATGTGTTTGTGCGCTCGCGCGCCATCTGCGGACGCACGAAGCGCGCGGCTTCAGTCGCATTTCAAATGTGTGTGGATGCACGTCGCGCGTATCATTATGTTGTCATAAGTGTTTTTTATATTAACGCGTAAAAAAGGCGCGAAATGATCGAGGACAAACAAACATAATAAATAATGGTGCACTATCAGCAATCAGGATATAAACAAAACGTCGCTTACACACCCTTAAAAAAATATAGTTTAAAACTCGGTGAAAACCACTTGGCATCATCCCTCGGCTTGGGCGTCTATTTAGTGGTTGTGTGTGTGGACGAACTCCTTGACAAAGACGAAACTCGTAAATGTGCGGTGATAATGGGAAATCACCAACTGCGGAAAGGCTTCATCGTGATGCAATTCGCAATTACGACGCAGTTTGCATTACAAAGTCTGCAGTTGGTGGTGAAGCGTAGGGAGCCTAAGAGAGGACGACCAACTACAACCACTCGTATGTCGACGTGCGCGCGCACAGAGGCCTGAGAGCGGAGCGCATACACAGGATGTGAACACGTGCACACGCGACATATGATGCCACACCACAGGATGTGGCTCAACCGGAAATCATTTATTGGGCGCATCCGAGGTAAGAGAGCATACTCAAACGACGCGCGCGCGTTTCTTTGCACCCACCGTCGTCATCGTTCATTTTTTTTTCGTCTCGCTAACAACACTCGTCCCGCGCACTAATTCCACAAAACGACGACGACGAAGTCACTTAGGCGTTGTACAGAATATGACGCATTTACGTTACTCTTCAAGGGCATACCTACTGCATGCCAATGTGTAGTAAATAGATTGTATGTTTATCGAAATTTATCAGGGCGCTAATTATGAATGGTGTTGGTGTATGCGCTTATTAAGTGAAAATGCGCATTTGAACCGCGAGGTCGTTGTCATGGTAACGATACCAGCGGTCACTGTATGTGTACTTACTACACGAAAACTACGTCGTTTCTTTTGATTCGCGCTTCGTTTCGTAGACGACGTATTCCTCGAGCTAGAGCGCGCGTGCATGCATTGAAGCATGCACAAATGCATGTGCGCGCTGGTGGGGTTGGCGGCGGTAATACGCGCTCTCTTCTACTACGTCGCTCCGATCGTGCGCGCATACGTTTCGTCATCGTCATCATCCGCATAGGTTTGGAACGGCATTGAACTGCATGTGCGTACGATTTGGCTATGAATAAATATTCGAAAATCGCTACCGCGGTTTCCGCTGACATTTAATTGTATTGCCCGATTAAGATGCTGGTAGACATGATTAGTAATCGAACATTCTTGCCCGATGACGATTCTACGATAATAGTTCTAAGTAGCTGCTCAATGAAAATGTATTCATCGCATGCCATTGCTAAATAGCTTCTCAATAGTGGGATAAGTCATCTTTTAATTGCGAAAACCTTGAATGATGCATGTTTGCGAAACTTTCGTTATTCGCTCTCCTCATTGTTAGAACTGGCTGCGTTCAAATGCAAACGATAACATCGTCGAACTGGCAATATATGAATGATCTTGTTTACATTCGGTGCGGCGATGATGATCATACATCCGTCGCGAGAAGAAGATAAAGCGGCGAGAGAAGCCCTATGCGGTGGACGAGGATCGAATGATGACGCTCCTCTTTCGGTCGCGGTATGCACGATACGTGCGTGCGTGCGTGTGTTGGTCGTGTTTTTGGAACATGTGGTTGAAGTGAAATTGTGTGGCCTCCATTCAGGACCGTGAGAGTGTTGTTCCGTATTGGTTGGAATGCGAGGGCCGTTATGTTGAGTGCGCTGGCTTTGGCTTGACTGCTGCACTCGGAGACCATACCATCATCGCGCACTACACCTTCAGCAAGTGATGTGGCGGCGTGCAGGCGTAAGGAAAGACAATAATAATCGGTCAACCGTTGACATATCGGCTATCACCGCATTTGAAGGATGAATGATTAAAGGATGAAAGTAGAACATGTAAAGGATAAATAGAAAATGCGAACTGAGTTTATCAACACTTTTTATTTTGCAACTTGTAATCGAATGTTGTGACGAAATTGGAGTGACGTACGATAACAATTGTTGCTCATGGCCCATTCATTCATGCACATACCGTACGCGCCGCATTCCGAGCGATGTCGTCACTTCCGGCCCACGAACATTCATTTTCTATATGCATGGTGGTACACATAGTGCGCGCACCTCCCACGGCAGAAGGTATCCGTTAATATTTATGCTAACAGGTTTCGATTGGTAGCGCGCAGGAAAAGTACCCATTTCTTTCGTTTCTTATCGGTACTGTTAACGCATCGTAATGGCCGTGTTCCTATCCATCGACAATGCATATAATTACAAGCGAAAGAGAAGATGATTGTGATGATCTACTATCAGGAAATGTGATCGAATCGTGTGCGACCTTGTTACGCATCTAGAGTTCCATTCATGGGCACACGCGGCCGCTATTAAATAGATACGTGTAGAGTTCGTTTACTGTTACGATACATTCATACTACGGATTCTTCAAAGTTCAATCATCCCGAACGAAAAAATGTGTCGTGTGTGCGCGCAACGGCAGCAGCGAAACATTCTATGTAGAACGCTACGGACGGAAACGAAACGCACCGTGTCGTGCGCGGAACTCGTCCTACAAACCGCACTTTTTCACCGTTTTAATTCTTCTTCCTCGCCGCCGCCACTGCTGCTGTCGCTATCGACGTCGGCGTCCTTAGTAGCGGCCTTGTCATCATTAATCAATCTATTCACTTTAACGCGCTTCTCGTTTTCGATCCACAAAAGAGAGCATTCTTATTCATTAATTAGTCGTCATAATGTGCTGCGCTATTGAGTTATTTGATGGTTGCCGGCATGTGTTCCCTTTCTGCACATCAAAATTTCATGTTCGCCAGAAAAATTATATTTCTATCTGTATGACAAGCACGTAACGCATTGGTATTTTTTGATATTAACGTCTTTTGACTAGGTTATTGTATGTGGTCAGCAAGTGGAAGCACGCGCGTCTAGGAATTTCGGCAATTTGCATACATTATTGCGTTAGCATGATTAAGAATGATATGATATGAAGATGGGGAGGGGTCTATTAATGTGATGCTTTCAATTTCAAATTCCTTAAAGTTATTGTTAGTGTTAAAATTTGCACGAGCCACCCTTACATTTGCGCGCTCCAGCCGCGTATGATGGTGTGGGGTAAGCTCTCCATCGCTGTGACTAGATGGGGCCGGAGCGCAGGGAGGCGAATTGCTGGAGCACGCGCGACAGGTGGAGTCGCGGTCAACGCACCGGATTATTCCGGGAAACATCCACAAAAGCGCATATGCGTTTTCGTGCGCGCGCGCTCTTACTCGCAGACACGTAGGAATGCCGGACCGACGTTCGCGTCCGCGGAATGCACTCCGTCAAGTGCATCTCTCGCTCTGTTATTGTTTTTGTATATATAACTGACAACTAAGTAGGCAATGTTGAACAATAGTAGTGGTTGTATAGGAATAAAGTCGGAAATTATTCCGGAATCTTTCATTCGGCGAATAGTCCGACCAAGCAATGCAAGTCTTCCCTGGCCTTGCATTCGATTCGCATTGTATGTGAAAACAACAACACACGAGTTATGCATGCGTGCATGGAGTGGTGAACGAGTATGCATGCAGCCCAAGCCTGGAAGATTGGAGGTTGTTGACTGGCCACTCCAAGTGTGTTGTGATTCTGTCTGCCGACTGCTATGTGAGAGCGGACTGAGCGCACACAACGTATGCGAAGACCCGCATTCCTCGAGCAGCGGGTCGGGTCACACATGAGATGATCATCATTGCAATAATGATGATGATGACGACGATGGTGCACATGCATTTTGCACGTTTGTCCCACTTACTTACACATTCATTCCTCAGTTCGATCGCGTTTTGTTTCAGCGATTAGCATGAAGATATATTCCGCAATCACGTTCTATTGTCTAATAAGCCATTAATTTTGATTTTACCCCAACGATTACAATGGCAGCTTGCATCTTCTTAAAAAAATACAATGCCGAGTGTTTCTTGGAAAGTCGAGGTATGTTTCAATTTCGCAGGTCAGTCAACAATCTGAATTCATTCGGTGACTGTCTTTTTTTTGTGAAATGCCCATTGTTATTGATGCATTATGTTTTCTTGTATTGTGCAAAACGTCCGGGACAGAAACATTTTTGTAATTTGTCACACCTGGTTGGCTAACATGCGAATTCAAGCATTGCATTTCTCGGTTCATTGTCGGTTCGAATAGTGATAAAGAAAGTGCCCTCCGCACTTTTCATAAACGTCCCAATTTATCGGCATTTTCATAGGTGGCTGTCTGCGACGTCGTGTAACGGTAATCACTTTTACGATTAATACGCTCGGGGGCGTTGTCCCGTAATTTCCGTCGTTTTCTTGCCCCCGAATTGCAAATTGAATTTTCGATGCTTTCAGTGAGTGGAGAGAGGTGCATTGATTCTATGAAAACACATACGTTTCGCATTGCCGCCCGCCGATGATTATTTGCATTAAGAGAGAGTGACGGAGGTGGGCGAATGATGCGCGCGGCTATCAGCGCGGCGCCCGGCGTCATCGAAAGTTTAATAACGCTTAATAGGATTTCGCCATGCGTTAAAGTGTGTATGTCGCGCAAAATGCAACTGCGAGAGGGCACTGCTTCGAGGGGTGAGTTGCGCGCTGCTTGTACGCACGCACCGGTTGAAGGTTACGCGCGAGCTGCTGCCTCCGCACCCCACGCGGGCGCCGCGTAATAGATAATTTAAGAATCGCACACACTCAAATCTCGGCGTGCTGCCGCTGCTGCTGCAGCTGGCGGGCGGCCATCTTAGCTGCCATCGACAAGGCGGAGACTCGCGGCGTGTTCGCGTTCTCTCCCGCTTGTGTTCGTTCGCTTGATATCATCGAGCTCAGTAACTAAAACGCGCCTCATACTCCTCGCCCGCCGCCTTATGTATGCGCATCCAAAGTGTATTAGCAATTCCAATTTCGGAAAACACAAACCACTTACTCTCCCAGCACCGCCGATATTTGCATTGTTCTTATGCGCGTCGCGACGGGCTAATTATTCATAAACTTGCCATGGCGATGCGGAGTTGGTGCTCGCCGCCTTGGCGAATCAACTCTCCCAAGGTGATGGATGTAAAGCGCCCGAGAACATTCTCGAACTTACGCATGGCGCGCACCTTTGATTGGCCGAAACGTGCGAGCATCTGCGGCTCCATCGGACCGCGTGTGCATATGAATGGTGATGAGCGTATGGGCTGCTACAGCAGCACCAAGTAGATAATTTCATTCATTGGGATGCTGCGAGCGTTGTCTCAGTCACACATGTTTGAGCGAATGCAAGTCGCGTGCTCACTTACTTCGACCGCGTCATCTTCCTTCCCGCCAATCTGGAGCGAACGAGTCATTGCGCATGCGCGCGCTTCTTACGAAGGTGCGCTAAGCCGCGCGCGCTTTTCCCGCCAATACGTTCCGCGCCCTCGTCGCTACGCCACGTGCTCGCGTTCGTGAATATTCCTCAAGTTTCTCAAAGTGCGCCCTTAAATAAGTATATCGTGAACATTATTGCAATATATATATTTTGCGCATTTAATAATTATTATATCCGATTTGACAATGTTTGTCAACTCTAAAGGTAATCCTCTATACCACTTGGACTGACACGTGGTTTCCTGTTTGAACGTGGTTTCTTATTTGAAAGTTCCTACAGGTACAATTTCTGTATTAATAGCGAATGTTTTTAATTCTTTACAGTCGATGGCCCGGTCTCCTGGTCAAATGTATACAAAATAGTCCAGCGGAGCATCTTAACAAGGACATCGGCGCCATCATGGATTTCCTGTCTAAGTACACGAGGAGTACAGGTGAGAAGAGATTTGAAAATATAAAAAGCAGAACAAATACCGCTAGACCCACTTCTTGAAAGAATTTAAATATATTTTGTATAAAATTTTATTTTATAATAACAAATATCATTCAAAAACTTGATCCGTGCGGCAATTCTTCCAAAACTTTTGTCAAAACTTTGTGACACCAGGAAGTATTTACACGCATATTGCAATCGGAATGAAAATTGTTGAAGGGGTGGTATACCGTTTCCGCTAGAGACGTTCGCCGGAAACAAAACGCACGTGGTTCGTGACCTCCCTACAAGTGAAGAACGCTCACTTGCATAAAGGCAGACGCACGTAAATGCAACTGCGTAAGCAGTTTAAATATCGGGTTATAAATAAACGCACACGGGGATACCCTAAATGATACATTCCACGCAATGCGCCACGCCATATGGCGCATCCCCCCAGCAGACTCCGCGTCATTGACAACGTCAGCCTAAGTAAATCACCTCTCTACTAAATATAGATCAAATTGAAGTGTACATTTAAATCAATTTGCTGCGATGCTATCCTCTGCGAAGAATCATTTTAGCGGTTCGTTCTGTTTCGTGTGCACTAGTACTGCGGTTGTTGGTGCAAAGCAAGCAAACGAAATTTAATCGCGAGGAAAATATTGTGCAGATTGTTATGACCACATGTAGAATCATCATCTGAAGTATCAAATGAGATATTCGCTCGCGCATCGGGGATCGCGCAACGGTACACGCCGGTGGAGAGCACGAGATCCATCATCAAACGCGGAGGACACGTTCATGCGGATGACCGTCCGTTCGTCCCGTACGGGTGAAGACGGCGCGCGCTCGCTGGGCGTTGCTGAATGCGCGAGAACTCAATGAACGGATCGTCGCGTAGTATATCTCTGTACACGCTTTGGCGGAGTGCAACGATCTCGGCGCGTGGCGCCCCTAGTCGCGCTGCCACGAACTAGGCGGCGGTCTTGGGGCCCCGATGTGATGCTTCAATATGATGCCGCCGTAGTCGAGTAGCACGCACGCGGCATGGCTTCCATAACGCTTTGGCTTCTCGGTAGTTTGCTCGTACATTCGCACGTTTCGCGCCCAATATTCGCGCACGCAGAATGCAATCGATTGCACTTGGAGAAATTAATTACATCGAAGGACATAACGTGCGAGTTGCAGGTGCGAAGGGCGCGAGCGAGCGTGTGCGGCATTAGTGCGTCGCCGCAAGGCGGCCGGCCTCTGAAATAACGTGTGCGCGTACGATGAATTCCGGTTAACCTGAAAGCAGCAGTAGCTGTACGGAGCGGCATTAACATCAACATTAAAGCTGATCAAAATGGTGGTAACCTCGTGCGTGATCCCCGGCCCAGTTGTATTCTAATATGCCGAAACACCTTGCCGCGAATTGTCGCTGGTTCCATGCGGTGTCTTGCGTCACATTGGACTCGATAGCCATGCGTGCGTATATGGGGACAAACTCATTCTTCCGCATTGCATACGTTTCGTCCCGTTTTATAAGAATGCTTTACATTGATCGGTCACCATGTGGTCTAGCGTACGTCTGTTCTGCTTATTCCACTGTTTGCAATGAAATTTAATTGTTTATTTTATATCTATGCAGAGAACATTCGCAAATTCATTACGAGTTTCCTGATGGAAGTGCCGGCAATCGCAACTCTGGCGAAGAAACGTTCTACAGAAGTACCTGCGCTTGCCAATATTGTTGGGGAATATCTATTACCAATTGTATTAAATTATTTGAGTCCACCATCTTCCTGGAGGAATCCGCAAGATTCTAAAACGGCCCAGACTGTGCTAATTCAATTACTGAAAGAGGGTTTTATCACCAATGCCCAAATGGAGATTCAAGTCTGTCCATCCATTTTGGCCTTAACAAGTAGTGATGAGTGGTGGTTCCTAAAATATGGCATAATTGTAAGTATTAATTGTTAATTTTGCTTGTTATGTTGTAAGTTTAGTTTGCACTAATCTGTCTTATTGGCTGCATGAAAGACATGTGGTAGTGAGATGTGGATTTCGAATTGTCTCACTACCTTGTCTTTCATGCTGGTATAGGATAAGTTCAACAGATTTATTCCTCTCCTAGACTTGAGGGCCTGCCTGTGCTCTTCAGAGTTGGTCTGTTGTAGGATTTTTAGCTATCACAGCCAGCTTTGATGAGCATGGTCATGCTGACTGGGACAATTGTAGTGTGATTTTTCTTGCAGGGCTGACAAAAGCATGTACCCGTCCCATCAATTTGGTTGTGAAATTCAGTATTTGTTTGGGTATCACAGCCACTTTGATGAGCTTGGTAATTGTGCACATTCTCCAGTTTAAAGTAATTCCATATATATATTTATTGCCCTTCAAACATGAATGACTTGCCAGTCAATTTGGCTGTGAAACCGTATTCTTAAGGGTATCACAGCCATTTTGACGAGTTAAGTTTTTCGTATATCAACATCTTGCAGTGTTATGTATCAAGTTTTGTCCTATTTTCATTTATTTAAATGCTATTGGGCCTTGTAGGGTTTTGTTTTGCGCATCAACTGGTTGTGAAATGGGTTTTTGGCGCATATCACAGCCAGCTTTGATGAGCGATACATTATTCGTTACATCCCAATTATTGGAATAATTGCGAATGAGGGACCACTCTTATCGCAATGAAGATAACAATCCGAAGTTTCTGATTTTGCTACTTGTTGTTGTATGGCGCTCATCAGAGGGATGTGAAATGTAACGTACTATCATATCACAGCCAGCTTTGATGAGCGCTTGGCTACAAGAACTCATCGACAGCATTAGTATTCAGTTTGTCTATCTTATAGCAAAGTTGAATTGGCAAGGCCTGTGTGCTAATCGGTATTCTATTTTATTTTTCAGTTTATGGCAAAGTTGTTACCGTTCCTAGGTAGAGATATCACCGAACGTGTGTTCCTAGATAGATATATTGAATTATTCTCTGCCCAAAAGTACATGCTCCGACGAGCTGCTGTGTCAATTTTTGGTGCACTAACGGGTGTGATTGGACGAGCAGCATTCGAAAAATTTTTGGTATGTTTTTTAAATAATTTATAATAAATACTTATTAGTTACTTAAATGATGAAATCTTACACGACGGTCTTCAGAAACATACTTGACGATTGTGTTAATTTTCTGATACCTTGTAATACACTTTACTATTTCACGAATTGTAAGTGCTCTTATTGAAATATATTTATAGTTTCCAGCTTATTTGAAATTGTTCTCGGATAAATCATGGGCGGTGCGTAAGAGCGCTGTTGATGTCTCCATTCTGGCTTCAGCAGCATGTACATCAGAGGTGCGCCGTGATGTTCTTACGCCGGTATTTTTGAAGATGTTCCATGATAGTTGTTATTATGTCCGACGATCTGCTCATCGTGTCGTGGGTGTGTTCATATCCACGTTTTCAGAAAAAGAAACACCGACTGTGTATTACGACGAGTCTGATGCATTAATATGGATGTCTCACGGAATTGAATATGAGTAAGCAATTATTAATTTATTAAATAATAATATGTACGGATGTATGATGATAACTTACACGACGGTCTTCCGAAACAAACTTGACGATGGTACACGTGCTCTCTGATGCATTAAAACTAGATTCCATGTTTGCGCATTTTCATACCATATTTACAAAATATATTTAATTATAGAGTAAATTCGATCATTCTTCAAGAAGAAGGCATCTACTTTGCGTTATGGCGTTGCCCGTTGCCAGGTCTCCGTTACACAAATTGTGAGAGTTGCGCGGCCCATGATCTGTGTCGTCCAACAAAATATCGACCTAAGATGACCATGGATATGTTGCTCGACATGGTGAAGAATAAACGTGATACCAAGAAGAAGAAGCGAGAAGGTAATAGCGAGGAGGATTTGGAATTGTTCAATTCCTATTATTATTGGCATGTGCCTCCAGATATGCCACTGGATCCTGAAATTTTAGCGAGCTGTGATAGTAGCACAGTTGTGAAACCAACGAATGCTGGCGACGAAACAATTGAGAAAGAGGTAATTATTCAGGTGAATTGAAATTATAGAAAGAGTTACATCTAGCGGCAGTTTATTACAAAAGGCAGCCCAAACGATACGTAAAATGTTATGTTCTTTCTGGGTATGAGGAGTTTCTGATTTTTCTCTGGAATTTACTTCTTATTAAATCAATGTATGAAGGTTTTTAAGAATTGCATTTGAATGGATTTTTTGCTTTGTATTAATTAACTAATGTTTTAATTTTGCGTGTTATTGGTTTATTGGCAAAATTACTAATTTTTTTACTTTTTTTTAGTCAGCCGCAATACCTAAATGCCTTCCTAATAGTGATACAGAAAGTCATAATCCGAATGGTGATATAATTAATTCTTCGGATAAAGATGCTCTGAAAGTAATTATGCAAGCTTCAAATATATTGGCCAACATACTAAGTTTTTGTTCTTTTTTTAGTCCATCGACTCTTTTTGCCTCTCTAATAACGAAACCGAAATTTGTGAGCCTAACGAAACTATAACTTCAGCTGCAGATAGCACCTATATATTAGCTGAAACAGGAGGTAATTTATTCCGCAAATCATTGCAGTATTAAAATATTGTTGCATAAGTTTGTTGCTTTAGAATTTTAATTACAAATTAATTAATTTGTTTCTGGACTTTCATTAATAAACGTATCATTTTAGATGGACAAGAGCAATATTCAGAAATTACTAGCACAACGACAAACCCAGAAGTAATTCAAACAATATTGCCTCAAGAACTATTAGACTGTTTTATTGCGATGCCCGAAATCGTGACGTCCTATGTCATAAATGCCGAGGATGTGCCTTCATTAAGCTATGGTTGCGCGTTTTCGTTACCAGCTGTAGCTTTAACACTGGAAAAGAACCATTTTCAACTTCTGTATGGTCTGATGAAACGCTTGTATAAGGAAGGAGATATATATGTGAAGCAATCTTTGGCAAGTGGATTACACGTCCTTGCTAGTATTTGGGGATCAGAAATTGCATCAAGAGAATTGTTGGAGCTACTTTGTGAGATATTGTCCTCCGGATCAGACGAATCGGACTATGCAATGAGAAATATTGCTGAATTTTTAAAAGTAAGTGATTATCATGGAGTTAGCATTTCGTATACGTTCACCATGATTATATCATATACAATACGATTTAAGATGAAGATATATTTGTATAAGGCAGACTATGATTAATATTCAATGCTATAAACTTATTATGTTAGTATGAATTCCATTTTAATTTAAAATTTTTCCAGCATGTCGATCCTTGCGTACGTTCGACGATCTTTCCAGCACTTCGTTTTGCAAATAAGGCTGTAGATTGGCGACGTCAATACGACGGGGTCCTGCATATGCGTGCATGCATTACTCTATTTGCACCCAATGAAAGTTTTTTAAGAGTAAGTAATATAACGGTTTACTGGTTGTTAAGTAGGGTTGCTGCGATACGCGACGCCGCGATCGAATTAAGTGTGGACTTTTTACGACATATGAGTTCAGAGCCAGGACTTACGTCTCGTCTTTTAATTAAATACGTTGAACATTTCGCTCATTCTAAGGAATGGAAATTGCGGCAAACATATGCAATGCTCGCTTCGAAAATTTTTGTCGCAAAAGCACTGCCCATGGATGAGTTTGCATGCAGTGTGTTGCCTCATTTTTTGGATCTCAGTTGGGACCCAGTCGTTAATATACGATTGGTGGTTGCGAGAACGATTGCGTCAGATATGATCTACGATGGTTAGTAATGCCCAACAAATAATAATTAGATTTCTTACATACATGTTTTTTGAAAATTTAGATTTTTTTCACGATCCTGAAAACCAAGAGAGTTTGAGTCTGCAATCAGTCCTACGGCGTTTACAAGTCGACAAAGATTCAGATGTGAGGAATTGCGCCTCACCCAATAGTTGTCCAAAAAAATATCAGTTAAAACAATTTTGAGATGCGTATAATACAGTACATTTTATCAAATTTTTACACATGTTTAGTTTTTTATGATGTTGCTTTACAATCTTAAACGATGATGAGCCTAAAGTGATGTAAAATATATTAATGATCAAAATTGTACAATAATAGTTAATAATTTTAAATTTTATTTTATTTACTTACAGTGATTGTGTACATATAAATAAGCCAATTATAATAAACTAAAGTACTTATTGATTATAACAATAGTTTCATCAATTATTTTGACTATTACTGATAATTTGGGAATTGTTATCTAAAGACAATTCCAGATTGAATCCCCTTTGTTACGTATACATATTTAATTTTACGACTTGCTGGTTTCGTTTGCACGTGGGCATATTTTAGTTCTTGGTCCGGCGTGGTGTGACGTGAGGAGGTTAGGGTTAACCAAAACAATTGTGAGTAGAAGTAGTGACAATAATTCCCATGGAGTTATCGGAGAGTTGTGAGTTGTTAAAGCAGGGTGCTGAAGCTAGAATATACAAATCACAGTTTATGGGCAAACCATGCATTGTGAAGGAGCGATTTATGAAGAAATACAGACATCCCAACTTGGATAATCAGCTTGTGAAAGAGCGCATCAAAGCTGAAGCAAAAGCAATTGTACGTTGCAGATCACACGGTATTTCAACTCCAACATTATACAATGTTGATATTGAGACACGTTGTATACATATGGAATATTATCAAAACAGTATTACTGCAAAAGAATTCATTTTGAATGCATCAGATTCAGACATTAAAATATTATCACAAAAAATTGGGCAATCATTAGCTATCATGCATTGTAATAGAATAATACATGGTGACTTAACAACCAGTAACATTCTTGTTGTTAATAACAGTGATTCTGCCACTTTCTATGATAATTTTAAGAATTTGTCCATAGTATTTATTGACTTTGGTTTGGCACAAATTGATGCAAATGCAGAGGATAAAGGAGTAGACTTATATGTGCTTGAAAGGGCATTAATAAGTACCCATAGCATTGCAATTGGAATATTTACTGATATATTAAATTCATATACTGTTAACTATAAAGACTCCCAGGATGTCATTAAAAAATTTGAAGAAGTAAGGGCCAGAGGTAGAAAGAGGACCATGGTGGGTTAGGTAATTATAGTCTTGAAGTCATCCCACCTGCTGGAATCAGTGCCTCTCCTGTTATATATTGGGCATCTTCAGAAACTAAAAATGCGACAACACTTGCTACTTCTTCAGTTTTACCAAATCTGTTGAAACAATTATTTTATTATACATAATTAAAATTGCAATTGTTAATTATTACCTTTGCATAGGAATTATTTTCATATAATGATTATTCATATTTTCATCTGTTCTCAACTAAAATAATAAAAGTTATTTTCCTGTCACTTATTATATGTTAAACTGATACCAATGCAGAAAATTTTGTTTGTATAATACCAGGAGCAACACAATTAACATTGATATTTTCACAGGCGAGTTGTAGTGCAGCTGCCTTTGTCAATCCCAATAGAGCTGTTTTACTCACGGAATATGCACCCAAGGACTAAAATTTTGTCAATATGCAATACTATTATTGTTTAGTTGCATATCCATATTATATAGTTACATGTAAGGGGACATATCCTCCTATTGAAGAAACAAAGACAATACTGCCACGCTTACGTTGCCTTAGAAAAGGAAGGACCTCTTTTGCAAGTAAGAATGCTGACTTTACATTGATATCAAATATCTTGTCCCACATTTCTTCATCACACTATAAATTAAACATATGCGTTCATATTTGTACATGGATCACGAATGAATTAATACATCAAGTACATTTCCAAGGGATGGGTTTATGCCAGCATTAGAAACTAGTATATCAATTCCTCCAAATCGGTCTTTTGCCTATAATTCTCAATATAAGTACATGTGCATTATTTTGAGAACACGTAAAACATTAGGTACCGCTTTATATAATTTTTCTCTATCGTCTTTTTTACCCACATGGCATATGCATCCAATTACTTCCAAATTATCTTCTTGTAATTTCTTGACTGCATTATCAACATTTTTCTCTTTTCTGCTACTTATGACAAGTTTAGCGCCTTCAAGACCAAGTCGCTTAGCAATTGCATAACCTATGCTAAACATACATATTATAGAGAAGAATGAAAATTTGCCGGGAAATATTTACCCATCGGTTGATGCGGTAACAATTGCTACTTTTCCATTTAATCTGCACTTCGGGATATAAGAAATAAATCTTGTAAAAGTCTTTCTATAACCTGAAACAACTAGCTTATGCATTGTTTAAAAGATTGTAGACAGAGTAAAAATAGTTTTGTTGTATATGTTGTTATGGAAATTACATCTATACTTTAAACCTTCAGGCAGGAAGTAATCATGAACATTTACTAGACATAATTAAGATACATATACAATATAAAAATAGCTTTAAAAAATTCAAAAATAAATGGAATAAATTTATAATCTGGAAGCCATTCCACCTGCAGGGATTATTGTTTCACCGGTGATATATTTTGCATCGTCTGAAACGAGAAATGCTGCCACCCCTGCTATGTCGTTAACTTCTCCGTATCTACAAAAAGTTGTTAAATAATATGTTGTTATCATAAAATTTTAATATTTTACCGTTTCATTGGTATAGAAGCAAGAGCAATCTCTTGGGAAATTTCATTATCAGTGAGCTAAAATTATATGTCATTAAATTTAAATTAATGCAAATTAACCATATCATACTGCTGTAGAAAACTTTGTTTTGACGATTCCAGGCGCAATACAATTTACATTAATATTTTCAGTTGCTAGTTGTTGTGCCGCGGCTTTTGTTAAACCAAGAAGAGCAGTTTTAGTAACTGAGTAGACACCTAAAAGCTGCAATTATAACTGTAAATATGTATAAAGTTGGATTGGTTTTTATTAGATATTTACGTCCATGGGATTGAATGCAGCTATTGATGAAATAAAAACAATGCTGCCACCACCACGTTTCCTTATATACGGATAGGCTTCTTTAGCAATTAAAAATGACGATTTAACATTTATATCAAAAGTTTTATCCCATGCCGCTTCGTCACACTGAATAATAAAATAATTAGTTTTGGGAATGTAAAGGAACTGCATCAATTACATCTAAAACAGAGCCTACTGTTGGGTTTGCTGCAGCATTGGAAATTAAAATATCAACTCCGCCAAACTTTTCTGCAGCCTGCAATATTATAAGTATGAAACAAGAAATGATATATTAAAAGTAGATTAAGTACAGTCTCAAACAATTTTTTCCTGTCTTCATTCTTCCCAACATGGCATACCAGGCCTGCAACATCTAACTTCTCATTTTTTAATTTATTTATGGCATTATCAACATTTTTTTGTTTTCTGCTACTTATTACAACCTTTGCACCTTCTTGGGCTAATCTCTTAGCAATTGCAAAACCAATTCTGTATAAAAAAGTGTTAAGTACTTAACATAATATATTAAAACTAGTAGTACTTGCCCATCCGTTGAAGCAGTTACCACCGCAACTTTGCCAAGAAGGCGTCCCTTAAGAATATAAGACATTCTTTCAATAACTGTTGTCTAATGTTGGCAAACTAAGCAAGTTCTGTGATACTAGGTGTATCATGCTAAGTAATGTACTGAGGGTACTCAGCTATAATATATGGCCTTTGACCCATTTGTCAAGGTTACCACTCAATGTTGTCATAATCAAGCAAATTCAGTTGTATATCTTCAACAGATCTATAAATGAAAATGTAAACGTCCTTGAGTTTCTATGCTATGCTATTTAAATATAACAGATTATACATATATTGTATAAAGACCTAGTTTATTATTTAATAATATAAAACATACAGGATTTCTAATTCAGAACAAGCAAAGGGAGAGTAAGCCTACTTGTAAAACGCTGACAGCTGGAATTCTGGTCTGGCGGTTCGTGTTTGAATCGCGCTAGATTTTGGTAATTAAAAAAATAATTATTGTTTATAATCTATAGAAATGATTATTCAGTTGGCCATAGTGCTCATGTAAAAAATGTACAATTGGAAAGTCCTATAATTGGTTCAATATCTCCCTGAGAAAAGATTCTCTTGCAGGCGCTGAAAATGTAGTCTCCATGGATGATGTTACAAATCTAAGCCTGTTGGCAACGAAAATAGGAAATTGGGAGGCACACACCAGGGCTATATCACGCTTATGGGAAGTGTGTTTAGTTCATGGTTCCCTTATAGCGAAGCGCTAGAGTTCAAAATAATGAAATGCTGGCAATTCCTCTTACACCAACTGAACATGTATTGTAAGATAAAACTATGTTGAGTTGCAATTCTGCTTACATGAGTCACTCTACACCGGA
>JARJDV010009181.1:0-17679 GCA_030264675.1 Anaulacaspis nigra
AGCCAAAGAGTGCGAGTACGCTCGTCTGATATCATTAAATCGATTCGCATCTGTCCACTTACAGCGAGGGCCTAATTGGATTTATAAGCGCCAAAAACGTTGCCGCCACGCCGATTAAACCCTTCTCAATCGACGACCGCCCCCCGCGCTCGCGCATGAAGAGGCCCATTAGTCGTCGAATAATCGAAGTAATTAATTGTGAAAAAGCTTTTTTGTCTTTGCCCTTAACGACAAGGCAGCGGGAAAGAATGCGGCAGCGAAAAAGGGCGGAAAAAAGCACCGCACGAAACTTTACAGAGAGTGCTTTGCTATTTTATAAATTATCTTCCTTTCTTTTTTGCACTCCACCGCCATCCTCTGCTTCAAAGTTTTAAGCGCCCCCCGCGCACACGTCTTATCGACAAAAAGTAGTAACGAACAACCAATCGCGAGTGACAAAGAAGAAAACGACGAAAAAATCCGTCTTGGAAGGAAACTGCATCGAAATTTGCCTGTCATATTTTTTCGTCGTTAAGCGAATTTTAAACGGTCCGCTCGCAATTAATCAATATCAATTTATAATGCGCACGTCAAGCGAACTGTGATTTCAGTGTCTCGAGTTGCACGCGACGAGAAAGGCAATCTTTCAATCACGAATGCAATGCACATTTAATTACTTCATCAATACGGGCACTGAGATATTCGACATTCAATTGTGCCCGCCGCGAATTGCACGAACGAACGACGACGGGAGAGGTCGGGAGGTCGAGGTGAACATTTCGCTGTTTTAGTTTGTAGGTCGGTGGCGCAAACTCTCGTAGCGTTTGCAGGCGCGAAAGGGGTTGCAGTTGTTGCCATCCGACGGCTGCTTCCTTCCTGTCAGAGCGTCGTCGTCGTCGCTTCATGCATTTCGCGCGCGCCGCATTGTGCTTTTCTTCCTTTCTCCTCCTCGCACTTGTGTACGTTCAACCGCCCCCCAATAATGCGCTATCTCACGGAAGGGAAGTTCGTACGGTATGCATAATTAGTTTCAAGCGCGCGCGAGACTCATGCTTCAATGAACCAATTCGTGATTGTCACTAACTATTCAATATTCATTTCCTTTTTAATTTACTTATTCATTGATCAATTTTAATTGCGCTCGCGATTTCTACGCGAGAGAAAAATGATCTATTTCTGGAAATATGGCGCTAATTGGTAGTTAAATCTTGCTTACAATTGAAGATGATGTCTGAATGCAATTTGCATTTGAATGGTGAATGCAGTTGCTCGTTATTGATAAACGAACGCCTTTGTAGCATTGAAATAAATGTGCTGCATGTAAATAAATTCTTGACGCAATTGCCATGCAAAACGAAGCGTGAAAATGAAAGCTGTAATTGAATCGCAATTTGCACCAGCATGCGCGCCCATCGCGAACAACAAGAGCGCGCGCGCTCGCGCAACAAATGAACAAATAAAATGCAATTCGAGAGACGTATGCGTTTTATTCCGGATTCGACGCGGTTTGATCGCATGACATTAAACATTATTAGTGAGCCAAATTATCCACTTGCTTTGTTTATGTTCTACCAGCGCGCGTTTGCATACGCTTCGATTTCACTTTGACAAAATGTTACATTTTATCCAATGAATAGATTTACTCAACGAATTGAATGTGGTTCAACTGCAAATTCAAAGACCGACGAATTACAAAATTCACGTCTCGTAAATTTCGCTTCGGTATATTAATAATAAATAAATGCGGATTTAATTTGGCGCCAGTCCAAGTAAAACGGTCTGCCAAAAACCACCCACAAATTGCAAATAAATTTCGCGCGCTGACTCAGCAAGCTAGAGAAGGAAATGTTTAAGAAAAATTTAAATTAAAATTTATTTTGCAAAAGTATGTGAATTTTCCTCACGCGTAATGAGAAGAGCGAGAATATAACACTTAAGTTTACGTATATATTGTGTGCAAAGTGGAAATTTCGAGCGATTCGCACCTTGTGCACTTTTATGGTAAACAAAACTTTCCCAGATGAGAATAACTTTCGCGCGGGGCGCATGCAACTTTCCAAAGTATGTGTGGAAATGTTATTCCCATGATGATTGCAAATAAACAACGCGTACGTGCCGGATGCGTTCGACAAACACATAACAACAACAACGGTATCCACGGGGGTGGCGGTGCATATCGCATCAACAGCTATTGCATCGTCGTGTAAACGTTAACAATAACGAGCAACAACAACAACAACAACGAGAGCAACAACGTGCACCTTAAGGTTTGCCAAAAACATCTTGGAAGACACCGTTGCGCAAGCGAATCATCTTAGATATCTTTGATATGCAGCATCTTCCTTGATCCCCTTTGGCCTTATGCACTACACGTCGCGGCAGCGATGCAAGAACACTCCAGGACGTGTCATACGTGTTGACATGTCCTATCATCACGCAAATAAAACAAAACCGTCTTCGTCAAGCACTTTGCGGTTTTCTCGCGACAATGGCGCAATAATAATAATGTGCTCTCGTATCGCTACGAAATGAAACAGAAAATGTAATAATTAGAGCATTACGGGTTTAAACAGGGAGCGAAAACGGTGCGACGTGACTGCGTGGCAGAAGCTTAAATCTGGTGCGCTTTGGCCGGAAAGCGTATCACGATTTTCGTGTAATCTTGGCGAGATTTACGTCGTGATATATGTACGGATTAAAGGATGCACTGACCAAATTTTCCCCAAGCGCAGAACGCGCGCCCTCGCCTCTTCACGTCGGCGACAAGTTGAACTAACTGTGTACAAAGATGCTGCTGCTGTTACTGCTGTTGCTCTGCCCCCAGCCACCCTTCACAGTTGTGGATGCAATCCTTATATAACGCAAAGTAATACGC
Source organism: Anaulacaspis nigra (assembly GCA_030264675.1). Classification (NCBI taxonomy): domain Eukaryota; kingdom Metazoa; phylum Arthropoda; class Insecta; order Coleoptera; family Staphylinidae; genus Anaulacaspis; species Anaulacaspis nigra. Next base: position 2,855 of record JARJDV010009181.1, read on the forward strand.
GGAAAGCAGGAAGGAAGTTAAGTCCCTGAGGTCACCTAAACATACATTGCGATTATGGTGCGGTTAAATTCGAACGTATCTGAGAAACCATAAAAAATGTGCAATCGCAAATCTGAGATTCACATCTTAGATTGCTTTCGTTTAACGTTTAACTCAAGGGTGAAAAAATATGCGGGTGCATAGCGCATGAGATCTTGTTGATATTAATTAATTCTTTCCATTTCTTCCCCTATTTTTTGCCTGCTGCCACGTCCGAATGTGAGTAATTCAAATCGTGCGAAAAGGAAACTCAATGCGGAAAGTCCTTTCTTCGCTCACACTTTCCGGAGTGTAATACTTCAATATAAATAGAAAAGCGTGCAACGCTCACCCGCGGTGGTTTTGCGCCAGGATGAGGGAAAAAAGGCAGCGCGCTGCCTGGGCGGACGAAAATAGTCTATTAATCTTGTACGGCAACCCCTCCGAACCAATTATTTTTTTGTTTAAATCCACACCGGGAGCTAATTTATGATGCTTTAGTCGACGCGCGCATGCGGCGTGTGCGGAAAAAGGCAGCCGCCACTTCCGCTTTTTATTATAGTTAACTGGATGCAGCAGCTAATGAACGGAAACTAAATTGCGACGGCGCAGCCACTTGGCCGGAATTAAATTATAATAAATAAATATAAGAATGCATTTAGTACTGCTCACAGTACAGTGTGCGCACGCTGCTGTTGTAACTGCTTCTGCATTCAGGCGCAATTTATGTGCGCGTGCAATTTCTCGTTTTGTGCATCCGACGGCGCGGAATTGAAATGCAAAATGCATCAAATATTATTCGAAGCGTGCTGCTTTCCGGCCATCGGCTGCGTAATGAATTTATAATTTCTGCTTCGTTAGCGATTGGATAAACTCCAGAAGTTTGCAGTTTCTTTATTCACGCGGGTGCATACAAAGAATAGAAAATTTGCTATTTTTACTTGGGAGCAGTGAGTAGAAAAATGGACATGTGAAATTTTCGGAATTAGGAAATCTTCCTCGGAAGAGGTGTAAAAGAGGATGGTAGTAAATCTTAAAATTTTTGATCGCTTACTATTGCGAAAACTCGTATAGAATTGGCCGAATTTCCACTTGGAAACTCATTCACGATGCACGAGCATCCACAAATCACGAATATCCCACTTATAGATCACTCGTTTTGACAGAACGCCAATAAACCGATACAACTTTCGCAAAGATATATTCATCGCGACTCAAACATGTGCCACGAAAAAGTCGACTTTTCCGATAAAGTATAAATAAGTCAAGTGTCTTGTCCGCCCAGCAAAAAAATAAATATGTCATAAAATTTTCCACTGCAAACCCCTTCTTGAAGAGATTCTCATTACTTCCGTGCCCGGCGCTTGGATCAAAAAATTCGCCGAGTAGCTATTTCTCCTTGCATAATAAATTTCCACTCAGTCCAACTTTACTACAACTTAAATGTGGCCCAGTTAATATATAAAGTGTTATTCTGCCTCCTTCGCTGCAAGAAACAGTTTTTGCCCGCCTCCCGAAAAAATTCTTTTTGGGGCGGCACTTTTTTGTTTGCATTTTAGTTTGAAAGGAGGCCCAAAAATTTTGCGCTGCAGATTTATGAGACCCCAGAGGCATTATGACCTTACATCCACTTTTTCGCGCCGGCTTTCTCCTCGTTGCGCCATTTGCTCTTCCCGAGTTTTTTGATGATTTAAGGTTGGCGTTTTATTTCACGCGAGACGCGCACCCACCACGAAGAGAACGTGCGCGAAGAACCAGAGGAAGAAGTAGAATACAGTTGAGCAGCCCAAGCACGCGGCTCGAATGAATTTATTATACATTTTTATGTGACTTATATTATCCAACAATAAATGGATTAATGCTCAATAAATTAGGCGCGCGTTGATGCATTATTACGAACGTAAATTGAAAAATAAGCGTGAACATCAAGGAAGCAACCGCCCCCGGGTCGCAAATCTCCCCGGATAAGCGCGTGCTAGGGAAAGAGAAACTAATGGCGTTTTAATAACCATCAGACATAACAACACGCGTTCTAACACTATTTGCGCAGCTATCAAAGTCGCGCAATCATGTATAGTGGCGATATTTGTGGTCGTATTACGTCCGCACGCGTAGATGTACCCCTTTGCTATATGGCGGGGGTGGCAGGTGCGATTTTGTGATAGCGAAATAATTACGGTGCAATCGCAAACACGCAACGGCGCTCCCGTCCGCAAAACGATCGCGCCGTAGTAGAACATTCAATTTCGTCGATCGTCGAGCCGGACATTGGTCAATGTTCTCCACCGCCGGTGCCGCCACCATCGTCTCGTATCTACAACACGCCATGCAATGTCCAACGGCGTGAACCACCTATAAATAAATCCAATGCATATTACATGAATATACCAAGTGGCGAATATATTGGATTGCATTGCTTTCATATTCGATTTCGTTGTTTGTATTTGCACCCGCTGAGAAATTGTTGAATTTGCCACTGTTTCAATACTGCACATAGAATTTCACTAGTGGTATTAGAGAGAACGCGTCGAATATGTGGCTGACACATGTATTAAAGGCTACATGGCGTGAAACGCAGTGGTTGAAATTTCTCAGCAAATGTAGCCATTGAAATGTGTACAAAATTGCTACCAATTTGCAAATGAGACACGTGAGGATGAGGTAGAAAATTGCCCATAACGTAGATTCAGATTCAAATCCGAGCGAATAACAAACATTTGTAATTAAAATGGATACAATTCTATATTGAAATAATCAAACATTATTTTAAAGAAACACCACAGTTTTATTTAAATTGTAGAGACTGTAGTTAAATTACATAGCAGACATGCTTGCAGCAAGTATAACAAACAAATTAAACATGTGAAACCAATCTATATAGGTAGGTCTGATTTACAATCAAAGTTTGTCTTTGCGGTCTGAATATAAATTGAATCTGTTGCCTTCCGTGAGTGCCTTTGACGCTAAGCAGTAAAGCAACTGGAAATGCAAGTGCAACACACGCACTGCACGAAAACAAACACCAAGAATGCGAGGGCTCCTATTTGCGCTCGTGGCATTTTCGGCGCCATGCATGCACACGTCGGACTTGTACGTACTAAATTCCAATCAGCAATAAATATTGGTAAAGTCCGAGAAGCGGTGGCGCCGCGCTGCATCTCTTCTGATCCGAGTGTGCTAAGCGCTTTGGCAATATCCGCAAGTAGCACGCGCGCACGCCACGTAGACGATCGCGACCGCCGCCAAGGGTTCGCGTAAAAGCGAGCAAAGTTCGGCGGCAGCGGCGGCGGTGGTACTGGCGGCCGCTGAAAAGCTTGTTTGCGCTATAACTCAGACCATCTGGAGCGCGCGGCCGTGCGCGCAATGGCCCATTACATGCGGCATGATAATGAACAGGCGCACCTTATGTAGTGCGAAAGCTTTAAGTTTGACTTAGTGCGGTCGCTTTTACGCGCTCACTGCGCCAAATTGTAATAAACTCACGATATTCACGGTCGGCTCGGATTATTAATGAAAGACACATATACACTTCCTGCCGCCATGTTCAAAGCTACGACTTTTGAGCCAAGGCGAATCAATAGAATTTTAATATTTCGTTTCGTGAAAAACAAGTGGCCTATTGAGTCAACTCAGCTGGTTCTTTGATTCCTACGTAAAAGTCGCAAAGGCGTCGTCATATGGTGCACCAGCCGGAAACGCCAAGGAGCACACAAATAAAAGTTTTAATATAACGAAATTATACTTTTTAATATAACGACCATCCGCCTTCTTGCACACAAGCGCGCGCGTTTTCAAAGCCCGCGTGCTCTTTGTTTTGCTTGTTTGCTGCTCTCAGCTTCACCCCGTTAAGGCATCTTTGTTTTTTCCGCCCCCGTGCGCGTCTTGGATCTTCGCTTCGATGCGCTTTTGAATCTTTAATGTTCTCTCTCTATTTTATCAATATGAAGCGTCTTGCTTTTACGGCCACCGCCGTGCTGCGCGTTTTCGTTCTCGTCGTCGTCGTCGTCGTCGAAGATGATTATGCTGCTTATGGATGTAAAACGCGCGCGTTTCGCAAAATAATACAGGCAATACGTGATTTGAAATTTATAACGTTCTGCCTACTGCATTAGCGTTTATCCCAGCTTGATATTACCTGCGAATATGATCTAAGAAAAACAACAAAACATGAGTTAATAAATCGAGAATAATAACAATAGCTTTGACAGTTTAACATAAAATTAAAGCCAAGAATTTAAATACACTTTGCTCTACGTATTAGGTAATTAAATTCAGAGCTTTCATTATTATTGAATGAAATTTTGCAATATGGAAATATATAAATTCCGAAGTGATATTCTGCTGTTATTGCATTCAAAGAACGCGTACACTTTGCACGTGCTTTGAACATTGCATACGACTGAATCTAATGAATACGTTGAATAGTTGTTTACAGCAACAATTCCCGTAGTACGCATGCACTATGCGTGTGTTGACATTCATAAATATATTTTATATATTGCGCCAAGCGCAAACGATGACATAATACAGCTGTATTCGCAGGAGAGAAGCGCACACGCGTATTTTTCCATTCGTATTCCCAGGGCGGAGGCGGCAGCGTATTCAGCGGTGCATTAGTAATAAAAGGGTTCACGGCGTCACGTCCGGACCGCCACCGCCAATATCGCTGGCGTCGTTCGCTTTGAAAGACGGCGGCAGGAAGAAGAACCGAATGGCAGCAAGCTCGAATACATATAATAACACATTAAACATACATGTCATTCATTGTCGCGTTTCCTTTTTGCCTCTTTGCCCGCCCCCGCACTCGAGCGCCGCAAGATGATAATAAATGATAATAGCGCGCGTTTAGCATGGGATTGCGTCGTCGACTATTTGACTACTCCTGCCATTTACGTAAATAATTCAACTCTTTTTGCGCGTATTGATATTGCATGCAAGCAGGTGGTGAGACATATCATTTTAGACGAGCGCATGTCACCTCTTAAAATATACGAGTTGCATTCGCTCGGAATGAATAATGAAATATTTATGAAATGACGTGCTGTGTTATTGCCGCGTATACATGCGTCAAATTGCAGGAATAAAGCGCGAATAAAATAGGAATAAACTAGGAATAAACCGAGCGCGCCTGCTTGGAATAACCGTGGTGGAGCGCAACAAGAACAAAACCTGGAATAAAAAAAGGCGCACACTACCGTCGTCGTAAAACTTAGGGAACAGCAGCACTTCAAGTGCGAAGCAGCGCGCAATGGCCGGGAAGAGAGCTCGAAAATCGAATGAATTTATTCGCGATATCAAAATGAAGGGCGCGGTTCCAGGATGCGCCCGAATGGAGCGCGGCACATCGCGTCGCACGCGCGTTTTCGTCATTGGATCGCTGTTGAATTTTCCGGGCAACTGGCTCGCTATCACTCGTGTGTCGCTCGAGCTGATTGTTCCACTACACTTTATTTCGTTCTCCTAGTGTTATTGTTACGGTTATGGTAAACTTCTATTCTTCTATGAACACCCGACTGATAGATACACTTTGTTTAATTAGACGGAAACCTAGCGCATTCTACAATTGCAGCGCTCGAACGTTTCGTAATTCAATAGGAGAAATAATTGACATTTATAAGTAAAATCCCTTATATTTCATCGGACGGGTAAACAATACGATTGACAGCAAATGCATTCGGTAATAAAGTGCAATTCTCGTGCGCTCGTTCGAATGGAACGCGGCCACCGTTTATCAAACCCAACTTTTGCAATCCGTTTCCGTAAACGGCTCCGACAGCAAACACACGCATTCGCATCTTCTGCAATTGCTCTCCGGGTTGCTCATTGACCGAAAATGAACGTGTACATCAAGAGCACTCGAACACACGGGGCGAGCAACAAAAACGCCACGCGCACAATGCGGGGGAAAAAGCCGAAAGCAAAATCGCGCGCGCACACAAGACGGAAAAAAATCGGACGAACGAGCGCAATACGTGTGTGTACCGGGAGACGGCAACAAAATGTAACTTAATAAATAACTAGAGATTGGCTTGTCCGAAACACAATGCATTGTAATAAATTCACTCAAAGTTAGCGCGTTTCCCCGCACATCGATGTGAAAATTCGGCGGCGGGCCAGCGATGAATGAACGATCCTCATCCCCCGAGCGCTCGCTCCGCTCCCATCGGTGCAGAATTCAATTTTGCTTTGATTGCTAAAAATAGAATTATTCTCATTTCGACGGCCAGCAAATATTGCTGCGAAATTACGCTCACAATGGGCAAATTAGTAGCATTCAAACGATTGATTGGAACCCGAAAATGATTGAAATCTCTTCTTCGCTTCATACATTTGATTTTTCCGCGCCAAGTGCATTTCATTTCATCTCAATTGCGGTAGCAGTTGGTGGCAGTTACGGACATCAAGTGTATGAACATGTCATAACAGTTAAAACTAACTACAATGGAGACAGACAGCAAGGACGCGACGAAAGCTTGCCGCCGCTGCACAACTATGACCGACATGCACACGTCGACGCCAACATTGTCGACGGCGGCGGCGGCGCGCGCAATTTCTCTCGCTCGACGGTGTTGACGTGCTGGCCATCCAACGTTGGGAGCGGCGCGCAAACGGTGAATGGCAAAGGGCTAAACAGCTAACGGCCACTAGCTTGATTATATTACGTGCGCATAGATAACACATTCACCCGCGCGCCGTGCTATGACACGCTGAAAAGCTTTTAGTTGTTCAATTTTCTCTATTATTCAACCCCGGCGCGCATAAAGACTTGCCGCTGACGATCTGCCAAACGCTAACTGAATTGCTGCCAATACATTTAGCCCAAGTAATCCAATGTTTGTTAGCAATATTTTGCGGACAAACAGCAACTTGGAGTAGTGATTCGAATTTCATTAAAGTGTCAACATTATACCCGATGCGATGGCTCGCTCAAACACCCTTTCCGCACTCAAAGTATTAGTTTTAGTACTTTGTGTACCCATATTGAACATAAATATTGAAATATCGAGCGTAACATTATCAAAGCGATTTCTCGTTTGACCTTTTTTATTACCAACTTGCAAATAGAACAACATTATAAATTTATCTCAAACTAAAATTATGCTAAAACTATGCTGATAATGCTTGTGGCCTTGCGAAATTAACCAACTGCGCTGAACACATATTTAAAGCGTCATTTGAAGTTGGCTTCGAATTTTAACTTTGAAAAAACTTTTTATGCATTGTGTCCGCGCGTAAAGTCCATTTTTCCGCCGATGATAAACGTGATGTCATCACTGACGATTACGGTAAAAAGTGTCGAATCCATCAAAGCTAAAATGCAAAGACGATAAATGTAAAAGATGATACCGATAACTCGCGATAAAAGTAAAAATTACGTGCGCACTCAAGTGAAATGCCCCGATGATCCAACATGTTGTCATCATCGTAACTCTTACTTTTAACACAGATTAAAACACATAAAACATTATAACATCTAATAACACAATCTCCAGGATAATTACCTAGCACGTTGGCGTTGCACGAGCGCCAAATAATAAATGTACGAGCACTATTAAAGTCGACGAGCGCGGGCGGCGGCAGAAAAGCTTTTATCTCTTTCCTCCCATTTCGATGCTAGTGTGCTTACTGCTTCTTCCATGCAGATAGGAGTTTGCTAGTTGAGCAACTTAATGTTGTGAAGGCAGGCAACGCCGCCGCCGCCACTGCAACCCCATGCTCTTTGCGGTTGCAATTTAGCGTACGTTTGTGCATTTACCCCGTCTTCATTGCCGAGTGTTTGCGCATTGTATCAGCGCGCGCGATGCAGCAGTTTTCAGCCGCCACCGGCGCACGGGGACGGCCGCCTTCGTGCACATCGCTTCGCATCGCATAGCAGAACGAAATTTGATTTCTAACGAGCGTAATCGCCATGTTGAGCGATGTTTCACTTTATTACGCGATCGTTAATCTTCGATCTTTATTGCGCGCCGCTCGAAGGATTCCCTCGGATTTTTTGCCGCCGCAAGTTAAATTAAGTTTAACGTTGCACTTAATGGCCGCCGAGTATTAAAGTACAAATGAGGTATTTAAAAGCGTTTTATTTCCTCAGCTCCACCGGCAACGAGCAAATGCCTCTCCCATCTTGATTCCTCGCTTCGTCTTGTATTGTAATTCCGACGAAGGGCTATTTGCAATTGCGTTCGTGTGTGCGTATCGCCCATACGCTACCAACGAAGCCGCACTGATATCTGCAATCTATCAGCGTGCGCGCCGCTAACTCTTCAAGAAATTTAAATGGTTCCAGCTTTACGGTCAAGCAGAGTGCGCACTTTGCGCCGCCCGCATCGCATCCATTTATTACACGGTCGTTGTCGTTGCGTGGATATACATTGTCATTATGAATGCAATCAGAGCAATTCACATGCCCGTGCTGGCATTGATACACTGGCGGCGTCATTGTAATCGTGCACTGGGGGCACATAAATCGCTTGCGGTTCGCATCAGCGCTGACGTTCGCCCCATAACGTTGCACATTTTTCGACACTTTGAGTGCATAAGTCACACTCGCGTAATGCGGTATAACGACATTGCTATCAAGCATTCGGCTCGTATAAATCGTCCGATCCGAACAGCAAATATCATAATGGAGTTGGCTCGTCAATGCCGCATCCGTTAACTGGCTGACTCGTAATCGAATAAAGTATTCCAGATTCTCAATGCGCACACTAAAAATTACTTTGTGGCAAACAAACAGCAGCGTGGTGGTCGCGTCTTTAATCGATTCAATTTCACGCGTTTGCAGTCCATTCGATGACATTAAAAGGTAATTATTCGGATGGCTTTCGTTTATATGCTCCGGTAATGTAGCAATCCACGAACTCCAACTACAGTTTTCAATTGGGCATGATACTGATGATGATGTTTCACTAACAATGTTCGACATTGTTACTACCGATTCGGGTGTGATTGAGACGGTTCGCTTTCAACTGCCACATTTCCAATTTGCTACAACATCGGTATTAGCATGCGTATATTAAGTAAATACTGATTAGATACGTGTCAATCGTTTTACCTAGTTGAAATTATACAAATACGGGGATTGAACATGATAGGTGTGGTGCCTCTCTTATCGACGAAACGTGAATATCGATTTTGTGTACATCAGATTAATGATGTACTATTGAATTATCTAATTTCATATCCCAGTTTATACTGCGGCTATATCTAGAAATCAGAGTGCGAAACGAAAGATGTGTAACCATTGATTTCAAATTAGGTGTTTGGGCACGTACAATATTGAGTGCCGCATGATCTTTGCGTCCAAATATATTTGCACTCTTCTACTAAACTACACGTTTTGCTGGAACAATATAGAAATGCCAAATATAATAACAAGACAGCACGTTGCATGGCATTGTGACCAGTCCACTTACTCATACGTTGCCGGTTATATGAAACTATTCCTCTCTTTCGAGAATGGCACACTGGAAATTCTTCTGCTCTGGCTTGTGTCGCGTGTCTGGCTCGATATCCGTTGTGCTCCAGGAGCAGCAGCCCTTCTGGTCGTATTGTTCGCGTCAGCTTTTATATTTACACGTCTCCGCAGATAAAAACGCAACTGAGAGATGTTTTGGAATGAAGTGTGTGGCCGTATATCCTGTACGGCTTCCGAGTCCTTCTAGCCGACTCAAATTTCCGTGTTTGGCAAACGTAGTAGGAATTTCATAAATATTAAAGCTGAATTCCAGACTTATTATTCACCGTTTGACACAACATCGGGCAATTGTTGCATTTAACCTGTATAAAATTTGCTCTATACGCAGAAAGCATTTGTTTACATTGGGCAGTTTAACAATCGTCCGATAGGTTATTCCTACGGCTTTCCAATCCAATACAGGTCAAGTGGTCAGTATTATAACTAGTGCGAGGTTACGCGTATTGCTTCGAGTTGTATTGCAAAATATCAATCAGTGTCATTAATTATATATTAAATTTACTACAGACGGGAACGCGATTTAATAATTTTAAGTGCTGCACTGTACATCTACAAGGTAATGAGCATTTTTATTCTGGTGCTGTCTGTCATGTCATTCATCTTTGGCGAAGGTAATTAATCCTCGTATTGATTTCACATTTACATTGCACGCATTCGTGTTTTGTGTAAGCGCTTGGATTATTCATTAACATGCTCCTTAACTCTAATTACACGTCCATAATCGTTAAGGGGTATGTGCATATTTCTATGCCTCGTAGATGCATTGCACTTTGTTTGATGCTTCAGTTCCTGTACGTGTGAACAATTGACCGCTGCGTTCCCTGTGTACGTGCATGATAGCTGAGTTTTGCGGAACACGAAGCCGATGAATTTATTCCGAACATAAACTTGTTTAAAACGCGTTTGCAATATTTGTTTGTATATAAGAACACATGTTTTGAGACGATCGTGTACACATCTCGTCTTCTTAAGAGGATTAATAAAGTGAATAATTTACTGATCGTGGCTTGGCAAATTGTTACAAACTAATAATATAGATGGTATTTTGTGATGCATGGCATTTTGCATGTTAATACGCATCTGGCTTCGGGAAAATATAATTTGATGCCGAGGAATGCTTAGAAATAGAATGCAATGATACTTGATACTGCTCCGCTCCTCCACGGTCTCTCGGAGTTTTGGAAGCCAGAAAGTTTTTGGATCTGGCTTTTATATCCCATTCGGCACGCTTATTGTCTGGAAAATACCTTTTCTACTTCTTTAATGTATTCATTGGCTTCATAATTATTCTCCGGCGTATGCTCGCGGTCGTGGCGAACGAGCACATGAAAATCTTCAGGACATGAAGCACGAGACGCAGGAGCATAAGATGGTAAATGGAAATACGACTCTCCGAGCGCATGGACAAGTGCTTCAGCGCGTGTATTGTATTGCGCTGCCGACTTGGAGAGAGAGTTTGCGAGAGCGCTCACGAATTGACGGTTTTAATGGCAAGGAGCCAGAACAACCTTTAAAAGCGAAAGTACAACAACATTGTGTCGGCTTTATTCGCGCGAGGCGTGGAGGAGTTGGGAGTTTTGCTCATTTTACAATTAAATTCGCAATTTATCGAGGAGTCAAATTAAGAGCAGTCATTGTATTCGTTCAGCGACTGGATTCGCTTTCAATTGCGGTTTTCAAAGTGCAATCATTTGGGGACAAAAGATAAAAATTCAATTCATCACCGACTTGATGACGTCTGTGCGTTTATTAGCAAGAAAACAAGATATTTTACTCCAAAGTTTTTAATGTACTCGTTGGGGAAATGTGTATTTATCGTATTTCTTATTTTATTTTTCTTATTTCAGCTGCCACAGCGACCATCGAAGAGGTGAATGCGTACGTGGGTGCCAGCGTTGCACTGCCTTGCCGCCTCCACACGTCCCAATGCGGTGACCTGCATAGTGTCAAGTGGTATCGTGACACGTCCAGAATTTACGTCTTCAGCCAGTCGAATGGAATTTCACGTGCCGAAGGGGATGCTACGGATAGGTAGGATTTCTTTCTTTATTATTATTCCTTACGCCAATGCGGTAAAAATTTGCGGTGGAAACCAACCAAACATCTTCAGAACGTCAACAAAAAAGGATATCGTTAAGGGTATTTAATTATTTGCGGCTAAATCATCGTCTTCAAGAAGCATCGTTATCTTCGAAGGACTTCAAGGATTGCGCTCTATATCAACCCAATAATTTGGCGTTTATTTGCGGAGTAAGTCAGCAAAGTTCCTAAGTCAGTGATAAACCAACATTTATCATTAATTTGGTTTGTTAAAGCGTTTATTGAATTGCGGTACACATTTCTTAATTTGGGATTTACATTTTCAAGAAGTACAAGATTACTTCGTAAATTACGCTTTCCGGAGAAATTATTGTAAATATGGTAGGTACTGTAACATCAACAAACGTATTCATCGATTTTACGCTTTGTTTATGAATTATTCAACGACGTATTGAATTGCGACACTTGCAAGTCGTTAAAATGCAAACGCATGAAGTCATTCGATGACTAGGTAAGAGGATGAAAAGCGACATTGAAGAGTTGCTTCTTTGTTGCTAATTGTATAGTATCATTTGATACAAGAGGTGTGAAAGCACTTAAATTAACAACACATTAGCAGATGATGATTAACGGTGTTGATTCGTATCAGCACATCAGTGGGCTTTGTAAAGACTTTATAAACGTGAAGATTGCGAGGTGAGGTTTACCTACGACGAGCAAATCACATTTCATTAGTGGTATTTATCACGTTTCGAGATTCGTGCACGCGCTTGGCGAACGTGTAGCGTAGAGAGGGGCGGCTGTAATATCGGTTTATCACGTTACGCTAGCACTACGTACATCACATTACGTCGTATTTGATTTGCTGACAGCTGCCCGGAAATGTATTACGTCTGAAAGATTTCAAATTCGAAACTAAAGCGCGGGCGCGAGCATATGGGTGAAAAGGCTTTTGATAAGTTTTGCCGCCTCCATTGAATCCGGCACGCACCTTTAGCATCCGGAACGCACGGCTAATAATACGTACGTACATGCAGCGGGAGCATGCGTTGACGGGCTTTTCATCCCTTTGCGTTTCGATAAATGCCCGGATCAAATAGGCCGGAAAATTGATTAATTAACGGTAATGTAGGGACATGTTTCATACCCACTCGGGGGCAATTCGCGCGAACCTATTCGAACACATCAACCGGCAAAAACATGTTCGCCGCCTAGTTTGCTAGTTGCGACACGAAACGAAACATTTTTAATTGAATTTATTCGCTGAATCGCGCATAACTGATAATTAATTAGCGGATATTAATTAATTACACGCTTATCTTATTATTCCGCGCAATTTGGACAAGTGTGTAAAAGTGGCGGCAGATTGTAAACTTAAACAGCGGGCATAAATCAAAAACTAATTCGCACTTTGCAATTGCGCATTCGTAATTCATTTGCGGTCTTATGTCGTTGTACTTTCTTGTTTGTAGCGAGTACGTGCTCGGCTCGGTGCATGGACACACGATGTGAATTCGGCCTACATACAGTTTGGTAGAACGTGCCGCTTCGTGAAATGGTACAATTGTTACAATGAAACATGCACTGTTCTCTAATCTGCCGTAATTTAGTGCTAATTTTATGCAAACTTAAATTACCACAACCAACTCACACGCATTGCGAATGCACGATGTGCGCGCGTCTTGGCTTTCCCGACTTCGCGCGCCGCCACTTAGTTCTTCTTCTTCGTCGTCGTCTTCTTGGGCTTTTAAGCAAGACGCGAGCGCGCGGGCACTTGAAGTAATAGGAAGAATACGTGTGTAGCTGTGAATAAGTATTTCGAGTTAAAATTACATTAAATCTCGTTTTTCATGGAAAAGTACAATTGAACTTTGCAGCGTCTTCGCAACGGGACGACATAAATTCGCCAACTAGTTTTATTGTCGCCTTCTTCTTGCATGGCTACTGCCTCCGCCGCTGCCGCTTTCGCGCTTCTTTTTTTTTGCGCTGCTGCATCGGTTGCAGTCGTCGTGAAGGGCGCTTTAAGTGCTCGTTTTAAGACCATGGCATTTAAGACTTTCGCGCAATGATTCCTCCCTGGATTCCATTAGATTGTAAAACCGAATTGAAGTGAATTTATTGATAAGAGAAGAGCGTACGTTGCACCGCGCGCCTCCACTGATGTACGCAGTCCTCGGCGCGTTTTTATTCCGCACGATTTTTTATTGAATGAATAAAGCGGATGAGAGATAGAGTTCGGAATTGAGAGCAATAAGCTAACAGTATATATGCAAACACAATATTGGTTTTTTGCCATTTTTGCCGCCGCCACCACCGCCGTCGTCGTCATCGCACCAAGCGTGTTGCTGAAGTTAATTAAGTTTTGCCACTCGACTTTCGCTTCCGAGGTGTTTATGTTATAAATTCGTAATGCGAATACGAAGTACATTTACGCGGCCGGCGCGCCGTGTTACCTATTCTCACGCGCACGTTTAAGTGCACGGCGATTTTCGACGTTTCCGCGATCGTCCGCTTAACCAACGTAAATATTTAACTAGAGCTGCCTTAACTAAACACGTCGCGCGCCGAAGGAAGCCCGCATCGTCAGCTGCGATCGCCAACGCTCTCATCAACCGCTGCAGCCGCCGCCACCGGAAAGTAAAGAGAGCGAGTCCACATTAGATGAACGAACATAATCACACACTTTCAGCAATCACACGTTGGCTTCGTAAGCGAAATCTTTTACTGCCGCTGGATTATTATCAATTAGAATAATAATAGTTTCTAAATTCTAGAACTGAGTTAAAGTAAATGCGGGTTTTCTTAAAAATACCTGCGAATTACTGCGCAAGCGGAATGAACGTACGAATGAACGTTAGACAAACATTCATTTGGAAAGCTTTGCTAATTTGCATTGTAAACAGGATTAAAGTATTAAAGGGATTCATAGGAGAGTAATTCATGTAGGATTCCTTGAGTGATGACTCAAGAATGCGCATAATTGCGTCGAGCTGCGAATTAATCGCTTAAGTCAACTGGCATTAGTTTTGCGCCGTTAAATATTTGCTCTATATAAATGTTGGTTGTGCGCAGGATGAAGGAAAAAGTTGAAGGCGACGACGACGACGACGACGTTATTAATATTCTTTTCGGTTATTCGTGTGCGGTCTTAGTGCGGGCTCGAATTCTTTAGATTTGTAATAAGTGGAACGTGCCGAGTTTTAGTAATTTCGCTCTGCGACTAGTATGAGCTTGAGGCTATTTAGTTATTTCGTGCGTTATCAGCCCGTCAGCGATATGAGGAAGAACGCTA